>OX328130.1:47316155-47503655 GCA_946811695.1 Gonocerus acuteangulatus | reverse complement strand
CGGCAAAACCAGAAGTGAAGACGGCCCCACTCACACTATTTTTCGACCTATTTTGGGTAGTTAGAAATTTCACTCACAGCTAGTAAGTTTCACCCAAGTAACTTTCCCGAGAGTTTTGCTAGTGTAAACCCAGCTTTAGGCTTGAATAGATGAACGATCTTGTCATGCTCTGAAATGAAGCTTAGTAGTGTAATTGGAAACACACTCTGGCCTAATATGAGACTCTAGGTCTAAATCGCAATCTGGTGAAATAATTTGTTTAAAAAATAATGATTTGATAACATGGTCAACATAACAAAAAGGTAATTCTTAAGTCTTACTTAGCCTCCTAATACAAAATACTTTATAATAATCTGGCAGAATGTACAATATGAACATGTAATTTGACGGAATTACTTTCCGATGGTAGCCCATACATTGATGATCTTATGAAATACTTTATATATTTATACATGACTATTTATTTATTTAAATTTTAACATACATTTATAATTAACTCAGAATTTTAGGACGGGTTATCTATAGGTTACCACCCTTTTCTAGCCAGGATAGGGTTGAAGCCTTTTATTTTTTTCGAAAAGTCACCTCCCCTAGTGGGAATCAAACCCAATGACTATTTTTTCTTAAAAAGGAAAAATTACTACAATCATTTAGTAAAGTTCATTTGTCATTCATTGACCCCACAAAAAGATGAGCTCTTTTTGTTTGAGCAATGAAACATAACATACAGAAACATTTGACATGAGAGATTTAATGGAAGAAATATTTTTGAATTTATGTCTGTAGGAATTAAATTCAAAACTGAAGAAAAACAAAGTGTTTTTATCGCCAAAAGATATAAAATAAAAAACTTTATAATAATGATTATAATTTTAAATATTTTGTCCTATCTCCTCTCTTAGATAAATAAAAAATGTACTTAACAATTAGTGAGTATTGAGGATAACAGATAAAAAATATTGCACTAGATAAATAAAATAATTAACAATTTATTTTGAGAGTATTTTTATCTAGTCAATTTAATAGTCGAAGGTAAAAATTAATATAGTCGAAGGTAAAAATAAAATATCATAACAAATCTTTAGTCCAATAAATGAAAGTATCTACCAACATGGTTTGGATTGATGTATGATCTTAATTGTTACAATTCTAACGCAAAAAATAAATATAATTGGTTTAAATTTCCTATCTTTTTAATGTGTTTCCACCCTCTCAAAACAGTGTGTTTTAGGTAACACTAGCTTATGAGGTTGACCCAATGATGTAATCCTGAAATGCTGACAAAATATTACATGTTCCAAAAAAAATGATTGTTTAAATTTTGATTATATATAGGAATTCATTTGTGCATTTTCCATGCCTTTTCGCAAACCTTGATGGCCACTGCTTACAAATCTTGTACCTACAGACTTCTAAAAAAAAGTGCCCCAAAAGGTGTGTGAAAAGGCACAAAACATGTTGGACAACAAATATAAAATAAAGTTATATATACAAAAACACTCGTCCATTTGTGCTCTACTGCCAACAAAATCATCTGATTGCTAAAATTCGGGACAAAAACAAAAGATCAAGTTCGTTATCACAAGCATTGTTTCTTTGGCTGAATTCACCCAAAAAATTGTAACTCTTGTGAAAATTTTACCTTGGAATAGATAAAGTATTACAAAAAAATATCTGCATGAGCAGTTTTTAACTTTTTGTTGTATTTTCTTAAATATACATGTAAAAAACAGTTGCATATTGTTGGTAAGTGGAAGGGAATCAATCGGAAATCTAATACATTTCCTACAAAATAGGTTCAGTGGTAAATTTTGTTAAGACCATCTCAGTTTGAAAAGCCAGTGCTTGAAGTTTTAGAATTCTCGCTTTTATTCCAGTGAAGGTGAAAATGAAGAATTCTATTATTTCAAATCACATTAGATAAAAGCATTATATGGAAACATTAAGATGGGGGAAATTGTAAATGAGATTTATCCCTTAAGACAAAATTCAATGATAACTTTAGAAATTAAAAGAAAATCAAATAAATATAGAAAATAAGAAGAAAATTCATATAAAATAACTAATTATTAATAAATATATTGCAAGGTTACATCAATTTGTAGAAGAAATTCTTCATTTCCAAAAAAACTTTGGCTGCCCAAATACATGAGGTTGCCTAACATACAGCATTCTTATCAATCTTTTGAAAATTCATTTCAATTAATTCGGAAGTTTTATTTGTACTAATTTAATAATTAGTAAGTATCGTTAAAATAAATTTTGATGCCAAATTTAATACATAATAAATTTTAATGATTTTTTTTTTTTGTGCACAATTATTTTAGTAGGCCTGGACGTAAATTTGTAGAAATGAATTCCCAAAGACTGATAAGCAGCCGTTTTCCTCCCGTATATGTGGTAGTTGATTATCCCCAGGGAATCTATCATAATTGAATCTGCAAGGATACAGAATTTGTTGGTGTTCATGCCTAGATTTTGTAGGAAGTCACACATCAGTGTGGATATCGTCCCTCTTGCGTCGAGTCGTAGGCCTTGAACCATGTACAGAGTGTCCCAAAAATAATGGTCATACGTTGGCCAGATGATTCTCCAATGTGAGATCAGAAAAAATAACCCCCATATTAACCCCCGCAAAATTGACCTTGAAATGTTATTCAAGGTCAAATTTTTTTATTGCATATTTCGAATCTACTAGTCATGAGGATGAAAAAAGTCAACGGCACCATAGGTCAGAAATGACTCCTTATGGTCAAAATGAGCATTAACAGCGTATACGTGGGCCATTCCATTCCAATAGACAAATGGTGGCTGATTTAGTTTTTTTTTTTTTTTACATGTTCTATTAGCATTGCCGTACACAAAAAAAAACTCGTTTGAATTTATTTAAAAGCATCTTCTAGTGTAAAAAATTACAAGTATATTGAAAAACGAGCCTCTCAGCGGCATTAATAAGAGGACTATAAGTCATATTTTACAATTGACAGAAATGCTTTCATTTATCCTCAAAGCTTATCAGGAGCTCTTTGTCATAAGATTTCAATCAATCGCTGAAATTACTCATTAAGGATTTCACAGGTGATGTATGAATTTCATGAACCAGCTAATCCCTCCCAGACTAGAGGATAGAATACTTGCCCTCGCCCGTGGGCAGATAAAAAAGTTTCTACCTAAAAAAAAACAAAAAAAAAAAACCTAAGTTGTAAGATTATCACTCCAGCGCCCGTAGCAATTGGACCTGTTCTGCAGCTTCAATATTTCGGACTTAATTCTTGAGGCAAGCTACTAACCTTACTTTCAAATTCCTCCTCACTCCACTAAGGACCTCCCAAGAATTTCTCATAATTCTTTCAAATGCCCATGTTATTCACGTCCATTTTACCTGCTGTAAACGATGACGCTGGAAAACGAACTTTCGTCAGTCCACAATACCCGCTGCAGGAAGTGTGGAGGACGTTCCAACATGTCCAACACCCACCTGCAAAACAATGCTCTCTGATCCTGATCCTGGGCCTCAACTCCTGAACTTGCTGTAATCTGAAGGGAGACGTTCTTCCCGAAGGATCCGGCGGACCGTCGTCCTCGAGAGTAGCTTGGGCCAATCTTCTCAGCCTCATAGTAGCTCATTCTCAGCCTGGATCGATCGAGGGCAATTATTCTATCCTCTTTTCTGGGAGGGACTCGATGGTTCATGAAATTCCTACTTGACCTGTGAAATCCCTAATGAGTAATTTCAGCGATTCAATGAAAGCTTAAAGCAAAGAGCTCTTGATAAGGTTCGAGAATAACCTCCTGATTCCTGTCCATTGTAAAATGTGAGTTATGGTTCTTCAATGAAAGGCGCTGAGAGGGCCGTTTTACAATACACTCATAATTTTTTATGCTGGAAGATGCTTTTTAAAAAATTCAAAGGAGGTATTTTTGCATAAGGCGATGTTACTAGAAACTTTAAAAAAAAAATGAGCAAAATCGGCCACCATTTGTCGATTGGAATGGAATGGCCCACGTATATGCTGTTAATGGTCATTTTGACCCTAAGAAGTCATTTCTGACCTTTGGTGCCGTTGACTTTTTTCTTCCTCTTGACTCGTAGATTCAAAATATGCAATAAAAAAATTTGACCTTGAATAACATTTCAAGGTCAATTTTGCGGGGGTCTATATGGGGGTTATTTTTTCCGATCTCACATAGGAGAATTATCTGGCAAACGGATGACCATTATTTTTGGGACACCCTGTACATATTCTTCTGAATGTTTCTTGGAATTTTTCTAGATAGAATTTGATAAACTTGGATTATATAGCTATTTTATCATTATTGACTTCTTTGGTCTTCAGGGGATCATTTGTCCCGTAAATTATTGTTGGATCAATTATGTAAGCCGAGGTCTCCCGTGATCTAGTGGCTAGCGCCTTAGATTCATAAGTGGGAGATGGTGGGTTCGATCCCCACCAGCGGTAGGAATTTTCTCATCCCATGGCTCGTTGGAAAAATTCCTCGCTGCACCCAGGATGTCGGCGCTAATGACCTAGACGTCAAAGAGCCGTAAAAAAAAAAAAAGTTATGTAAGCCATCTTCGTTTTTTTTCTTTAAAAAAGACAGTGATATCGGCATATCCTGGCAAACCGTCATCCTCGAGACCATAAACTTCTACAAGACATTTAAAATATTTTTCTTGGTGAAGAGACATGATCTTGTGTTTTACGCTATGATGATGCCTGGTGACTAGAAGCATATTATTTGGACACTTTCCAAGCACATGTGCAGGAGTTTCAGTCCTACGAACAGCTCACAATAACACATAATTAAACAATAACATTTAATTTCAAAGCGTTTGTCCATTTGGAGCAGGATAAAATAGATTTATCCTAAATAAATCGGTTTCCCTTTGGAAAGTCTTTAAAATGTTGGACGCCAATCCGTTGCCGTTTTGAGTGTGACCATTCATCAAACAATTTTTTGATAGGGTGCGCCTTATATTTTAAATGTTATGGTCTTCATGAGTTCCGTGATAACATTCAGTCTATAGGCACATTCTGACAATTTCTTACAATAACTGAACGTTGATGTAATAATCACAGCCCTTGGTAAACCTGTGGAGCATATAACATTGTGCTGCAAGTGTTCACAGGCACACCTAACATTGCCTCCACACTCCGCTTTATTTTATTTAAAAACAGAGTTGGCTGTCCATATAAAATATTGAGTTGCTAAACATACAGCATACTTATCCATCTGTCACAAGAAGAATATTTTTTTAAAAATCAACAAAATGTATAGCTTGTTCAGGTGGATGGAAAAATTCTTTTGTACATGAACTATTCCATCTGAACAGGCTATATGAAAAAAAACATTTCTTCTTTTAGATAAATTTTAATCCAAAATAGATAACAAATAATTGTAAAAATAGAATTTTACAAAATAATGCTGTGACGTTCAGATATGAAGCGTAGTAGCATAATTGGCAAAGCACCCAAACAAAAACGGAAGATTCTGGCTTCAAATCCAAGCCAAGGTAAGTTAATTTTTCTAAAATATAAAGATTTAAAAATTATGACAGTGAGGGTTTATACCGTAGAGGTATCTGATTCTTGACCTCAACATCAGGTGAGGGGGGGGGAATTTTTGACCCACAAACAACACAAATTTATCAGAAGACAAAATTTTTCAGTGCGGGCCAGAGTTTCGAACTCAGGTTCTCCAGAACAGTAGTCGAGTTCTCTACCTCTGAGCCGAACTCGCCCCCTTACAGTGGTTTAATAAATAAACTCTACCTGTTATGACATTTAAATAACATTTAAAACATCTTGAGACTCACTTCTTCTCCCTCATCTAATCGGGCTATTACTATATTATTATAATAGTAAACATGATAATTTCAATAATTAGTAGACATGAAAGAATGTATTTAAATTAAAAATAGAATAATAAATATTAATTTTTAAAAAAGAAAATGACTAACTTAGTTTTCTGGGAGGATAGCAGCAATCAGCATAAGTGCCTACGTCTCGTAGACAAACTATAAACCTGTGGTTGGCATATGAAATAAAAATTATATATCTTATATTAATCTAGAGGAGGCTTGAGACTTCCTTGTAATTTGAAGGCAAAATGTTGAAAATAAAATTAGAATTTTAAATATGTTGAAACATAAATTGAGCTTTCTTCCTCAAAAGATTAAATGAATGTTTCAAGTTAAAATGAGCACACATATTTATTAAATCAAATCTAGATTTCATTAAAAGACAGGAAGTCCATGGCCTGAAAGAAATAAAATTAATTCCTTTCTCTAGACACCCTCTTTAAAATATTACATTAAAAAAAGAAGAATAAAAACAAAAATGCCAGTCCTAAAAAAATATCACAAGAATCAATAGATTTATTGAACATAGGGAAACTGGCTCTCACTTTATAATACACTATTCAAATAACTATCTTATATAAAAACGTATAAAATAAATATATAATTTAAATAATTAAAATAGGACATTAAAATCAACTCTCACTAACAGATTTTATGTTTTGTTTTGTAAAATAAGTTCTTATTGGTCTTAATAAAATAAATATAATTATTGCCAGAGCCCAACATAATTTCCATAAATGTTAGCAGGCAACGGACCGCCAGCAGTAAAGAGCCGAGTAGCTGAGTAGTCGTAGCAGTGTGTGTAAATTGCAGGAGTATACTTCAGTTGATGAAAGCCATCAAGGAGTTCTTCATCTGGGAACTAATTACCAAATAAATCATTATTAAATCAACACCATAGTAAATAAGAACATTAACCGTAAAAAAATACTGCTTATTTTCTCAGTAACAAAGAAAGATAGCTATTCAA
The DNA here is from genome assembly GCA_946811695.1 of Gonocerus acuteangulatus. Classification (NCBI taxonomy): domain Eukaryota; kingdom Metazoa; phylum Arthropoda; class Insecta; order Hemiptera; family Coreidae; genus Gonocerus; species Gonocerus acuteangulatus. The sequence goes on along the minus strand of OX328130.1, from coordinate 47,496,822 downwards.
AAATTATTTATTTTACTCTCAACTTAGTTCTGTATAAAACTACTGATCAATTATCAATATGCTCTTAAAAAATTGTTTTATAACCTATTGTCATAATTATTGTAATAAAACCTTCGAATATGAAGGAGAAGTTGAGAAGTCAGCCATACTGCTGAAAGGGTATCAGTTTGAAAGAAAAATCAATGTTACACAACGGCAAAAGAAACATATTTCATATTTTTTTCCCATGTGACGTCTATGATTTCATTAAAGATATATAATTATCAATGAGTGCCTAATCAGGAGTCTATATCATTCATATGAATAAAATCACTACCTAAGTAATAATAATAATTACTCTGCCTAAAAAATATATTTTATTTAAATTTTAACGTCCATTTATTATTAACTATGAATTTTAGGACGGGTTATCTATAGGTTACCACCCTTTTCTAGCCAGGATAGGGGTGATGCCTTTTCTTTTTTCGAAAGAAAAGCCACCACCCCTAGTGGGAATCGAACCCACGACCTTTGGCACGGAGTGTTAAGAGCTCACGCCTTAACCCTCACGGCTACCGGGTCTCCTAAAAAATATATAATGTTGCCTAAAAAATGAATAGCAAGTGACTATTATAAAGCAGTTTAGGCATTTAAAAAAGGGAATTGTATGAGAAATAAACGTTTATTACATAACATTATTAAATAAAACAATTAATTTTAATGTCTTGGTTAAACATGTTAGAATGGACATGAATTGGGAGTCATCGGATCGGGTCGGGAACCAATGTAGGCCCCTGCGTTGAGATGTATATGTTTGCTTTCCTTCTGGTGGTCGGAGCGATTCCAGATCGGATCCAATGTAGGGGCACCCTAACTATCTATATCTCAATACATGATTCTGATAGAAAATCCATTTATTCATGGAATACCAATGTGGTTTGAGAGTTCTACATTAAATCAATAAATAGGTTCATGGCTGTCGGTGATCATCATGAATCATGATCAACAATGCCTGTAAAATGTGGTTTCGATCCCTGTTGAGTAGGCCAAGAAGTAGAGATGCATAGTGGTACAATATTCTTTCTTTCACTCTCAGACCACTAATATGAACAAATCAAAATTCATTTAAACAGTGCTTAAGAATGAACCAATTCATGTTTCCACTGTTACAAAAAGAGTTTCTCAGGCTACGGTGTCTTTAGATACAGTGTAAAAAAAAAAAAAAGTGAATCTGAAGAGAGAGGAGATCAACCCCTCAGTTAGAAGTTGAAGGCAAAAGTCTGTGTATATCCATACACACAAACTCTACTTAGACGTACTCCACATTCCACCATTTGGTCAGTTAATTACAAGATTAAATTATTAATTGATTGATTAAAGTGAATACTTACAACATAACCCCTTGAAGTCTTTAGTATTACTGCTCGACTAGAATTTATACTTGATTCGAGGTATTTACCAGCTCTTAAATCATAAAACATAATCATCCCAACTCCAGTACCAATCGTCAGAATGTTCGCTTGGAAACTAGCAGATCGAATACCTTACGAACAAAAAAAAAACAAAAAAAAAAAAAAAAAAACAATTATTCGACTATAGCCTCATACACACGCAGGTAGTATTTAGTACATTCAAGTATTACACACATACACAAGTATATGGCAGGAGAGGTTGAAATATCTGAGGATAAATATGGAGCGATGAATCATTTGGAAGCTATTTCAAGAAATATTTTGGTAAAATATAATTTTGAAATGTTTTTCAGAGGTGTAATATATTATGGGTGCTGTAGAGGAAACAGGTGGAAAAGGTGGCAGTAGAACTTATGAGGGATTGGGAGCCTCTAACAATGGGTTTGGTTCTGTCGGAGTTCAAGGAAACCATATTAGCTGCTAACCAAACATTGATATTATAGAGATCAACTTGCAACCTATCAAGAGCATCTTGTGGTTGAGAGAGCTAAAAGGAGAAAGAAAACTGAATCATAAGCGTAAAGATGTAAGTTGGAATGGACAGTAGAAAGAGGAAGATCATTAATGTATATAGAAAATAATGGAGATATGTTAGATATATAATCTAGCAATAGTTAAAGTTAAATTAATAATAATATGTGTTTATTATTTGCTTTTGGCCACACTGTTTGTCCTATGTGTAAAAGATTACTTGGTGGGCTCTGTCTGTTATGTCGCCGCCCAGGTTCTGTGAACATGTCCGCTCTGTATAATAAATGTGTCTATCTAAATCTGACTTTATCTAATTAATCCTGAAGCAGACATTATTTCTAGAAAAAATTAAGAATAAGTGGGGGTACAACATAGGAAAAAGGAAGGAGGTTAAAGTGATTGGAATCAATATAAACACGAACAGAGCTCAGTTGGATAGATAAGAATGGAAACAACAGATGGACAAGGAGAAGTGTTGGAGGTTAGTGAGAAGGATTTCGTGCATAATTGCAATTGCACTAAAATAATAAAAAAAACTTACCACAGCCTGAATATCGAGACGGTATCTTTTTAACAGGTTGAAGAGTTCTTGAATCGAGCAAAAGTGTGTATGATTTGCAACCAATAGCATACAAAGCTCCATCCTCATGAACTGTTAAACAAACATTATCTTGGCAAGATGGTAACTTCCGAGACAATTTCTGAAAGATGGAAAACATTTATTAAACATATAATGCCTAGTTTCTCAGTCAATATCTGGCATGGATCTGGTCTAACAATGTAAACTGTAAATCACCATTATTGATATGTAAATACATTTGTAGAAAGTATTGCAGATAATTTCCAAGGGCCACTAACTAGAAGGCTGCTTTAAGGAAAGTTTTCTGTTCTTCAATGAAACATGACAATGCAGAAGAGAACTTTGTTTGACCAAAGAAATTCATACTCTGTTTTGAGTCGGAATGAATTAGACAGTGTTTTTTGTTTTTTTTTTTGGGGCAATTGTTGAATAAAAAAAAACAAAAAAACTACATCGAAAATTATAAACGTTCATACAACACGTTCATAGGTTAAAACAACACATTTCCAATTGCAATAATAGTAAAAATATCAATACCACTGCATTGGCAAATCATGCTATCACCAAACAGCATAAGTTTGATTATGATAATGTTAAGATTTTAAAAACTGTTAATGATAATAAAGCTAGGAAATTAACTGAATCAATTTACATAACTAAAAATATCAATAGAACCATTAATTTCAAAACAGATGTTAAAGGTATAGGACAACATTATGTTGACATATTAAATAAAATTAATTTTTGATGACAGTGTAACAGATTACTTTCACAGTTTAAATATCTGGGTTACATACCTCAGTGTATTGTATTTAAAAAAAAAAAAAAAAAAAAATCAGTCCCGTAACAGGCCACGAGGGCCTTGAGGGGCAGATACTATAGAGGTATCTGATTCATGACCATACGGCACACTAGGGAGATAGTGTGGTCAGTACTATGCTCCGGCCGCCTGATTTTCCCCTTGGCTGCTTCGACTCCTAGAGTCATTAGCACCAACCAAGGTACCCATTATTAATTAATTAATTAATTAATTAAAGGCTGGGTTGGCCTATATAATGGCTGTATTGTATATTAAATGTGGTAATAAAACTAATGTTAAGTAGAGATTACACAATTTGTCTGTGATATGTCATACATAATTTATTATATATTTTGACTAATTGAATTTTAATGTTTTAATTTAATTTTTAGTTATACCAAATATAATAGGCCTAGGCAGCTTGATAAAGTCTAATATGGCTGTGATAATGAGTGTTTAATTGATGTAGGTGTAATTTGACTTGGTTCCTTACAGGAATCATGTTTATTTATTGCATGACTGTTTTAGTGTAACTATAGTAATGAACAGGACATGGTGAGTTTAAAATTATGACAATAAAATTGGTAAATGGTTTTGGAGGATGTAATATCTGAAATTAATATACTATTGTAGATTGCCTGAGGATGGACCTGTGTGTCCGAAACGTTGTGATGGAGGAATAAATGTAAAGTTTGAAAAATTTTTGAAGGGTTATTCTTCACCTGTTTGGTATTATTAATTAATACCCTTCATTTAGTAATCGTAATCGTAAAAAAAAAACAAAAAAACTACATCGAAAATTATAAACGTTCATACAACTAGCCTCTTCGCACACTGATGTAGTCCTTGCGATTTCATCATGGTTTTATTCAACTGTTATGTAAGACTTACTATAATCATTAAATATAAATTTCATCAAGAATAATTTTCATTTATTTCTGATTTTACAAAAATAAACACACTATATACACGATATTACTTTTATTTATTTGATTTTTTTTCAGACTAGAATTCCAATTAAATTATGAAATGGAGAGATAATCTCAGTTCTTAGTATACGGTTTGGAAAGCTGATTAAACTTTACAACTTTTGTGAGATTCGACAGTCTGCAGGATTTTTTGTGAAAAAGTAGTGATTTTCGAAACAACGTCGCTAACCAGAAGCGACTTAAAATTTAATTTCTACTTTTTGAATGGATATTATGGTTTTAATGAGGAACTTGTGAATATTCAATGTGCATTAGCCTTAAACCAAATTTAATGCTGATTTCAAAAGTGTTATGAAACATTGAAAACAAATGTTTACAAGTAGAAAAAATTGGTGTTGTACAATGAAAACACGCCCCCCCCCAAAGAAAGTGAGATAGAAATCAGTGATTGGTGCTGTTGAACTAAACTTTTTGCCTAGTTTTAGCCCCTGGAGTATTGTTATTAACTTGCGATACATCCTGTATAATAGAAAATCATTGATTTTCGGCTCAATATTTTAAGCCTTGCCTATTTGTGATAAAAAGCCTCATGGGGGAAAAATCTAACCTAAAATTCTCCTTGGCCTATTTTATAAGGTTTTTATATAAAAAGGCCCACAAAGCTTGCCTCAAAATATTAAAATAATTTAGTTTCACTCATTTCCATACCAAAAGTGAATTTCATAATCGGACAATAATTAGTTATCCTTTACTTTAATTTTTTACTTTCCAGACATTGGACAAACAATATTACAAGATATAATATAACATAGAAATTTAAATAATTAAGGCTTTCATGAGCTTACCTGCCTAAACCTTTCGACATCCCATATATGAATATAGCCATTGAGTGAAAGTGCTGCTAACTCATGTTTGGGCTCGTTAAATGCTAAAGCTCGGATTTTTTGAGCATACTTGCACTCTCTAGCCTCAACAGGAGCAGCAATGTCATAAGAAGGCATACTGTCTTCGGAGTCTGGCCTGCTTGCATCTTCGAAGTGCCATAGAGCAAGTTTGGTGTCTCTTGAGCCTGAGACTAGAAACTCGTCATCCAACCAGCAGACGTCGAGAACCCAATCTCTATGAGCACCCTAATATGAAAATATATGACTAAAATATCAATCAACATTTGACATCTGGTGCACATTGAAATGTTTGAGTTAGCAATTGATTCGTTCTTTTACGTACATCATAATAAGGAGTTTAATATTTTAAGGTTTTGAGCCTAAATAGCAACATTATTTATATAAAAAAAAAATAATAAAAAAATAATTATGAGAATGGCAACATCAAGAAGTAGATTAATGACAAATATTAAAGACCTCAACATGTGCCATATGTATTTAAAGTGTACTAAGTAATTACATTAAATTTTACAGAAAAAATATTATTTCAGCAAATCCATATTTTTTTCATACAAGTATATTTTTTTAGAAAGGTGATGAAAAAATATGTTGAAATAATATAGTATTTTTTTTTTTTTTTTTTTTTTTAAATTTAACTGTTTATTTGATATAAAAAACAAAACATGATATAAACATTGTGTACCTACAGACCACAAGGATAAATTTACAATATAAAACAATTTAACTTTAATGTCAATGACAATAACTTTAATGCATGAGATGTATCTTCTTCATTTCCTTGCTCTATTACATTATGAAAGTGAATATAAAATTCATTATTTGGAAGGAAAATAGTTAGTAATAAGAAGTACTATTTATATGTATACAATAGAATATAGTTAGGGATTAATGAGTAAATGTTTATTTATAGTTATCTCACTCCTGATAGTATAATCCAGTTCTTAGCATGCACTCGGCATAGTCTTTTATACTTATTTCAATAATATATGTTTTGTCCTTTTATGTACATATCTCTTAGTGCTACTTTTGCTATAGTTACCTATATTCTTAATCAGTGGGTTAGGTTTTCCCTTGCATGCTTTAAAAAACTTATATGTGAGCTTGTGTATGAAGAATTTTATGTGCGGAGTATTGGATATTTTATGAAGTGTTTCTCTTTTGGTGCATCTGGGTAAGTTATTTGCTATTCTTATACATTTATTTTGAAAAATTTGTAATTTCTTATAGTTACTAATACATGTAGTAATATAGTATTAATTCATAAACCGACTGAGTAAAAGCAGTAAAAATTCAAGTTGTAGTTAAAATAATGAATTTTAAATAAAATAACTTGGTTAATATTGAAGAGCAGTTTGTATCATTGACTGTCAAACTACTAGCCCTCACCGTTCGATTTGACTGAAGAACTCTTTTGACAACTTCTCATAGATAAGAATCATTCTGATAAGCATCATATTTGTTGATACTATTAAAAATGGATATATTAAACACAAAGAACTTAATTTTCTTTACTCTAGACTTTATAATAATCACTCACATCACACTTATACCAACTTTCAGATTTATCATGTGCAACAACATAAGAATACTAAATAGTCTACTTTTTACGTTTTTTCTTTTATTTTGGCTATGAAAATATTTTACTTTGATTTTTTTTTTAATTAACTAACCTTTTGCTCAAATTTAGCAAATTATCGAAAAAGATAGAACATTAATAATACACACTTTCATACTATTTATTGGGGTTCTCTTCCTCAAGTTGAGGCTGAAGTTGTTGTATTTAAAACCTACTCCCCTGAAGAGGAACCGAAACAGTTTGAAACGTGTATAGAAGTTAAATAAATAACGTATATTGTAGTATTATTGAGCTTTCACCTTTTTCAATAATTTGATGGATTTCTTTGTTGCCACCCAAGTCAGAAGGGGAGAGAGGGACTTTTTGTCAATTAGTTATGTCATACAATGTTTTAGGTAATAGAGTTACTTTATGAGATTAAACTGAAATAATCTTCAGTTCAGTTATTTTTTTAACCATTAATTGAAAATTAAATCTAGGAAGAATGGTGATAAGAAAATAATTAACATACCTGCCCAACACAAACTGGATCAAGAGTAGGGAGCCTGTAAATAGCTATTTCATTCGAGTTCTTAGCCCCGGATGCTAAGAGAGTCTTTGAAGGATTTATCTGCAGAGCGTGGATTCCATTAGCTGTATCTGCTGAAGTGATATCACCACTAGATTCCCTTTTTCCACTTAAGCAAGGAATTTGATCTATTTTCTCCGTAGTTACGTCATACACCATTAACTGAATAAAAACTTTGGTTTCAATACCTTATAATGGAATTAATAGAAACAAGAAATTCACAAAAAGAAAAGCAGGCAGGTCTAAACGTTGGGCTTTGTAAACAAAATTCATTTTACACACATTAACAAATCTCACGCTAAAAAATGTTTAAACAGTATGTTCTTATTAAATAATCTTTTAACTAGAGGTAAACAAGCATACATTTTCATAACTGTTAGACCTCAACTGCTTTTCTAAACTATACCCGATAGAGATATTAAATTACCTTATTGCACTTAGTACCAAAAACAACTTGTCTATCACTTAACCATTGGGAACAGAACACTTTATTCATATTATTTAAGGAGACCGGACGTTCTTTAAACATATCATGAGCTAATATGTGTCTGGAACCATAATCAGAATTAAATGTTCTTGTTTCTCGAAAGTCATATTCTCTACTTCGAATATAATCTACAATATTGAATGATGTTCTGAGGGCCCTATGCTGATAAGAAGGAGAATCTTCATCATCATCTGAGTCATCATAACAGACAAAGTCTTCTGGCTTCTCAGGCTTTCTTGATTTTTCCAATTTCAGAGCACAAGATTTAATCATTCTCTCTTCTAACCTACCTGTATAAGAACAAGGAGGTTTTCTGCCATAAACTGGGCGTCTTAATGTTGTGGCCATGGTATTTTTTCGAAAATAGGACTCATAAGTTATCAAAATAGCTTGATATTGACCAGAAAAGAGGATATTTTCAAGAAACCACAGGCCTGAATGAATCCTGAGCAAGTGAAATCATTATTTGTGATTCTCACAGAAGAAACTTCCTATCTTACACTCACGACTTTGAATATTACATTAACAAATTTTAACGAAGACCAAAAAAACACACAGGCTTGGTACAGGAACAATTCACGGGAAGCCATTTCTGTGATAAATAAGAAGAAATAACTTATACATCTCTCTCACAATTTGATTACAATAATGACGTTAAACTTGGCTAATGGAGGTACATGGTAATATTTGAAATCTAACTGTCAACACATTTGGAAAGTGTCTTTAATTGTTTACATAAGTTGATTAGAACAGTAGAAGAGGTTATAACCTCTCAGATCTAAGGGGTTCAAATTGTCATTGTTAACGTGCATTCTGTGTGAAATTATATTTTTTGTATCTGTGTTTAATAAATAAAGAACGTCCAGTTGGGATAATGTCATCCTTATTATTAGGTGTTCGAATTGCTCCAAATGATTTTCAGCTTGTCCAAGTGGATGGCGTGAATTTCGATTCGAAAATTGACAATTTTAAGAAAGATATATCACCTAAAACCAATATTCCCAAAGAATCTATGGGTATGTTACTTTATTACTCTCTGTACTTCTAAATATCTATTTATTTTTCTATTTTTTTTTTTTTCATAAATGTTCTTATGATAATAAATTTAGAGCTAGTGTATTGTGGAAACATTTTGGAGGATTATTCAACTCTTAATTCATGTGGTTTGAAGCCTGGAGTAACCTTGCATGTTTTAAAGAAAAAAGCAAAAGGTACTATACTTTAATTTTTCTTTTGTATAAATATTGACAAATGCTTAATTTTTCTTAAGGCAACTTAGTGTTTTATATTCTTTCAGAATTGCCCATTCCCTCACAGCCCATGTTAGAACAGGATATCAGGGCTCTTGTCATCGCTTTCAGAACTTTGACACTCAATCCATCACATCGTAATTCATTACAGGTAGGCTTAGAACCACAAGCAGTACAGTGGAAAATCTCCGTAATTTCAAATTTTTGATACATGATTTTTTAAAAACTATTTTTACATGAAGGGAGCGTGTTTGGCTCAATGGTACAGCATTCGAATAATGTTAAACTGATGATTTTTCTGTTAATTTATATTACTCAGAACTAGTGATCCAGAGGTTGATGGAGCCAAAACCGGTTTATTCAGTTAGACATGGTTTTATTCTGTTCGAGGTTTCTTTGTTGGGAGAAATGTTGTTGATATGACATTTTCCAGTGGTCGGCTTTTTTAACATAATACTTAAAAAAAAAATCCTATTCTCTTTCATCTGACAGTTGTCCATTGTTTGTACAACTTTTCAATTTTTTTTTATTTTATATTAACCTGTAATAGATTGATATGCTACAAAAAAACCCCAACCATATCAACAACAAGCCAACGGCCATAGCCACGTTGAATGCACCGGTTCCCGTAGATCACCGAAGTTAAGCAACGCTGGGCGTGGCCAGTACCTGAATGGGTGACCGACCATGTGCCGTTGGCATTATAAAAGGGTGGCAACCTGTAGATAGTCCGGCGTTAATAGCTAAATTGTTGATACGCCGTTAAACACACTCAAAAAAAATTAACATAACACATATCAACAACAATAATGGTTTTCATTATGTTCAGTACGTATTTATGGAAAATCCTATTCCAAATAGAAAGAATATAATCAGTATATTTTAAAAATCAGTCATCAGTGGATATTACTGAATCTATAATCCATATATATATATATATATATATATATATATATATATATATATATATATATATATATATATATATATTACTTTTAAGCCACCTTAATGTGTTGTTTGTTCAAAACATTTCAACCTTGAGATTTGGTTTTAAGAATTATGGGCATTCAAAATTCTAAAAATAAACAAAAACAAAATCGCCCCCCCCCCCTCTTTCCTTGGTTTTCTAAGAAGACTTATTATTAAAAAAAAAGAAAAAGTTTTTATGTTCTTGTACAATGAATAATTTTGTCAGCTGTATTTATTGAGTCAATTTTGTGGTGCAGAAGCTGAGTCGCCCTGACATCCTTGAGAATATTATTATGATAACTCCTGGTTTGAGCCAAGATCCTGTTGCTATTTCACTCATCCAGGACCCTGAGCTCATGGTTCGTCTAGGTAATTTCGAGACTGTTCGTAGGTAAGCAATTTAATAATTTTCCTTAATTATTCTTTTATCTAAATTTTTGGTACAGTTTAATATTTTTACTAATACATTTTATACATTCAAATTTGTTAAATAATATTAATTTTATGCCTGCAATTTGTTATCATTTTTTTCTGCTTATTTATTAAAAAAATAAATAAATAAAGACAATTCAAAAATCAACGAGAGGTCAGTAATGAAAAACATAGAAGTTACTGTTATGTGAAATTTAACAGTCAATACATGTAAAAAAATACAAATAAGAGAGAAGATATTTTAAATTAAAAAAAAATCATATAAAAACCATTCAAACTTTATTGAAATAAAATAAATAGTAATAAGAACAAATTATTAGCATCACATTATTGCTGGGAGGAAGTAATGAATTAAGAGACGATTTGGTCGAGAGGAAAACCGACTGAAGGAGGGCGCATGCTTTAGAGGTGTCCTTGAGAAAAAGTCCTTAGGCTGCGGATGTGTACGGGTGGGACACCCTGAGAGTTAAAATATCTATAATTGCGGATTTCATAGATAAATATAATTTTAGAATTTGATTACAGGATTGTAGAATTACACCCAGCTCTTGCTGAAGCTGCTAATCACATTGCTGCAACCGTCCACGAAGAAGCCATCCAGAATCACACCGCTGGTCCTAGTACCTCCGCTGGTTACAGTTTGCTTGATCTCCTGAGTGATGACGATGACATGGAATCATCTCAAGTAAGGAATAAATTTGTATTAGTTTGTACGTATTAAGAAACCTCTTTTTTAAAAAAAAAATTATTTGAGTTTCTAAGATTAAATTATTATTTGATAATGCTGTACACAATCAGGAAGTTTAAAAAAAATCAATATTGAAAGTAAGACAAAAATATCTTAAACATTGGTTCTTTATATAAATTAACTTGCCACGTTGTCAAATTAAGCAAGGTATTGTAATTGAGAAAGCACTCAACATAAAACGTTAGGGTCTTTGTTAAATCCAACCCTAGCAAGTTCATTTTTCTAAGAAATAAATATTTCATAATTAAGGTATAAATATGTTTCAGCTTGGCTGGAGAATATTTTTTTAATTATTTTTTGGGCAAATGATGTATCAAAAATCAAATTGTATTTTTATTACTAAAGAATCTTTATTCGGTTATGCTCGTTTGTCAATGTTTTGGATGCGGTTTTCATCTATACCTATTTTATGTGTAGGTCAACGTAAACTTTCATTAATTACACGTTATTATTTAATAACTTTTTATTAGCCTCGACATGTTTCACATTGAGGAGCTCTTAAAATACTAATCACATAGCCTCAACCTTAGAGAACCCTGCCTGCGGAAGGTTTTCTGAGGTTGAGGCTGTGATAAGTGTTTAAGTACCCTGAAGAGGCGTCAATGGTACATGAAACATGTCATGCCAAATAAAAAGTTATTAAAGAATTACATTGTCTTTCATAATTAATAAAATTTGACCTTCCACCACATAAAATATCTTGAGAAATATAGAGTCACCATCTTATAATATAATAGATTTCCATCTGTCGTCAAGGCTTAATGTGTAAATAAGGATACACTTTAAAAATTGTCCTTGTTTCACTATTTAAAGATTACGCTCATCAATGCACTAAGTTATACAGATCCATTGAATTCTCCAGATCTAACATCACCAGAATAACCTTCAACAGAAGTAGCTCAAACGAAACGAGCTACTTAAATATATATAAAGTATGGATGGATATACTGGGATAATTTTAACTTGGAATGATTGATATTTATGAGTGTTAAGGCGTGAACACCTTGTACCTGGGATTGTGGGTTCGATTCTCACTAGGGGTGGTGGGCTTTTTCTTATGTTAAACTCAAAGACATCACCACTAACCTGACGAGATAATGGTGGTAACCTGCAGATAATCCGTTTCAAAAAATTTCCTTTATTAATAAAGCAACATTCAAATTAAGATAAAACGAATTAGTATATAATATTTATATTTTTTTATTTATCTTTTTACTCTTCTTTGAAGGGTTTAATTAAGTTCTGAAGGGGATTCACTGCATCCTGAAGGACTTCCATAATACTGAAATCCTCATTTAAAATAATAATTTATAGTAAATAATTTTCTTAAAATGATACTACCTTCCTTTTGTATTATTTTTTTCAATTTTCTCCAGTAATATAATCCATTAAAACTCCACCAACCGCCTGTTGATTTTATTTTGTAGTGTTATTCTTACGTTAACAGTATTTAGTTCACTTTATTTTTATTATTACTATTATTTTGTTTGCATTTACTTGAGTCGATACCTTTTGTTAATTTTTTAAGTGTTTATGAGATGTTGGTTAACTGTTGTTTGCTAGATGCTTGTTAGAATGATCCGCCGTCGTCTTGCTTCAAGGCGTAGGTCATCGGCTGACTTCAGCAATGCTAGACTTTCCAGTGATGATGATGATGACGATGAGTGGGAGTCATCGCAAGTAATTTATCATAATTAATTTATTTTTAGCAGGGTTCTATGAGATTTTTTGTTAGTCCAAGAGTATAAGAAGAGAAATACAGAATAAAATAGCAAACAGATTTCGATATTTTGATATTTGCTCTATTTAGCTTAGTTAAATTCTTATAATTAAAATGCCAATTTGTATAATTTTTAAACATTACTCTGCCAGGTTCACGGAGTTAAACAAATGATCGGATAACCAAGAATTATAAAGTAAATAATAAGGTAGCAAAATGAATAATAATTATGTAAAGACTGCAAAATACTATTTCAAGCTAACAAATAAACAGACTCATTACTGGTTACCTGGGAACAAGAGCTTGGCACATTAGCTGCCGCCCTCTTTATTTGAATCTGCCCTTATGCCACTTTTTTTTTTTTTTTTTTTTTTTTTTTCTAATTTCTTATGTATTTTTGATTCAAATTTACCCAAAAATCTATTAAAAAAGTTTATGTATGATAATATCCCCAAAATATTAGTTTTTTTCCAACTCTGTATATGCTATGAATCCCGCAGCGGATGTGTTAAGTAAAAGTTTATTGGCTATTTTCTTAGGCTGCTGATCAATTAAACGCAGAAATATTGAGCTTACCTCAATCAAAAATGGACTAACAGAACGTATGTAATTATTGAATCTCTTCGCAGCTTTGGTGATAAGACACTAACTACATGTTAAATATTCACATTCTTAACAAAATAAAGAAAAATAAATTAGCACGATAAAATAAATAAATAAACAATACAAGAAGAATGAAAACAAAAGGCTGTGGTTGCTAGTCATATTCATTCATCATGAGGTCGTATGTGTTGATTCATTCTAAGGTGTGAATGTTTAATACATGAATGCCCTACACGAGGCATACTATTCTGGCTGACTGACACAAATTAATTTTCGTTCAATAAAATATACTATTAAAGAATAGCCTCCCAGTTCCCGCGGTAATCAGAGAAACGAGGAGTTTTATTGACTCGCTTAGAGATTGGGCATTCATGACTTACTCTCAATTACTTATGAAACTTGAATAGCCACAAAGTAAAATATGCAAACAAATCTCATGTTAAAACAATTATTTCCTCACTGCAAGAGATGGCGTTATCTAAATATAACATACGACTTAGTGAATTTTAATGTGAAGGTAGCCAATCCAAAGACACAAAACTACATTATTCATGCTACACTAGATTATACAACATATTTTCAATGGAATTAAACTTTTTCTCTTACATTGGTGTCGTTTAGAAGCAAATATTATATTGATGTCATAACATATTTCTTGAGTACGTACCAAAGTGTACTAGTGTTATTAGTTTTTTCTCCTGGTAACTCAAGAGCAATATTATAATCTTCAGGTTTCCTAAAAAGCAAGTTCAGAAAGATTTGTCACACCTCTATTGAAAGGTGTAAATCAACTTAAAGTATTTAAAGTAAACACCTGCAAATAAATAATGAGGTATAAAATAAGGAAGTAAATGAATAAAATATAAATATTGATAAACAGTTAAATAAAATTAGAAAAATATGAAAGTCTATAAATCCCATGAACTTTCTCTTCCACTTGAGTCCTAAGTACTTTAAGTTTGAATCTTAACATTTTGTTTATTGATTAAAGGAAGAGCAATGACTCGTCCAAGCCTATTTCCATTTCATTGCTATTTTATTCTGATATTTAGCCTGGTATCTTGGTCTATTCGAAACTCAGTCAGCAACTTAATTCAGTGTGTGTAATTGAATAACTTTCTTTTCTAATTATTAACTTCTAATTAATGAGAAGATTGTGCTCGCTCGATAGAATAGTTTAAATTATTGAACTTTATCAGCAAGAATCACACTACATATTTGATAAATCTTTTCTGACAATTATTTAGGATTTGTTTTATTTTCAGATTATTTTTTACCTAACAGCCATTACATTCTAATTTTGTCTTACTCATAGTGTTCTATATTTCATTATTATAAAAATGTAATGATTGATAGGCAGGACTATATCAGGCCCTTGGAAGAGAAAGAGTGAATCTGAAAAATCAAATTTTTAAAAAAATTTATTTTGTGAGTCAGAAAGATGTAAGTAATACAACCCTTCGCCTTGTTTCTCTGGTTTGCCTGTAGATCTCTCATAGTTTCAAGTTAAAGTGAATAGCACCATCATCTAGAAAAATTCAATGTCCGATTTCAAGGGTGAATCTTGGGTCAGAGCATTTTCCTAGCATTTTGTTACTCATAAATCAGTTGTATAAATTATAATTAAAACATTAAATTTCAATTGCATTATTTTTAAATCAGATTTATGAATCAGCGTTCCATAGAGTAAACGCCCTTGCTATCCTGAAGCACTTTCAGAACTTCAACTTCGATTTCCCAACATCCGGAATTTGTGATTCGCCCTTTCTTTTCCAAGGTCCTGATATATAATAGGGACAGGATTACAATTAGAGGTTAAATTAAGCGTTTTTATTTAACAATATTCCTCTCCAACTAATTACTATTAGACAATTACTATTCAAAGGATACGTAGCCTTCACAAATAGTATTTTATTGCTATATTTTTTTTATATATTTCTTCATATCAACCTTCATGAACTTTTCTTCCATTTATGGGCAAGCTATTTTCCAATTTTCCCAAATTCCTCTTCTACTGATTCACCTTCTTCTTTGATCTTATTTTCCATCTTTTTATCATCGTCTGTATTATCAATTCTTTTAATGTTAGGGTGGGATCTGAACTGCCTTCTTTGTTTGTTAACATACAATTTATTTTTTTGGGGAATGTAAATATTTAAATTTGTAACTGATTAAGTAGATTAAGGAATACCTCTCTGATTCGTGGATCCGATGTCGCAATCTGGAAGTGTTTACGAGAAATGTCAATGGTCCTTAACCCATAGATCATGTGTATATATATATAGGTATATTTGAGTGTTAGGTGTCCATTTCAATGACTATTAAATTTCCTACAAATAAAGTTAATGCATACTTTCTTAGGACCAATTCAGTCACATTTAACAACTTACATGCTGACTGTTTTATTCCATTGAAGGTGAAAAATTATGAGTTTCTATTCTAAGATTTCCAAATCACACCAAGCATTATATGGAAACGTACTAAGATGACGGAGTTCCTGCGAGTTGGACTGTTTATTTCTTGGCAGATCCTGGAGGTGAGGGGCCTCTGTCCTTTATAACTAATTATACATTATTCATCAGAGAAAATTCTCAAACATATTTCCCTTCTTCAAATCTACAATTTATGTACTATACGTTTTACTTTATAAAGAATTGGAAAACTGACAGCTTTACTGATAACATGTTATGTTGCTAGAAGATGTTCTATTGAAATTAAACCAATTAACATTAAAAAAAAAACGCATGTAAAATTTCGCTATGTGAATTTAATGCTTAAGACAAGTTAACTTAAAAATTTATTTTTAAAGAATTAACATTCTTTTATTTTGTGTTGTCTAATTGCGCAAGTCAATTTTCCCAACTTTTCAGGAGAGCAATAAAACTGAATATACAAATGAAGAAAACAGTCAAAGGTTTATCAAATATTTAAACACAATAAAGGTTTACTCAGAAGAGTACTTACATGCAACTCGTGGGGATCTCGACCTCATTACTTCACTGTGGAAAATGAGAGAGATACACGGTTGTGCTCGAGCTTTTGAAATCAGTTTGTTTTACACGGAGTCAATTTTAGGGCTCTCTATTGATTTTTTAAAAAAAAATTCTATTACCATCATGTCTGAGAGGGAATAAGGATTCTAAAGATACCAATAACTCAATTTCACTAATTGGCTTACGTGGTTGTGAAATTCGAACGACGATATGTTGAAATTGGTATTGTATGAAACGTATGAAATCCATAGTGCATACTTATTTTTTTCAATTTCATGGTCTATCAAGCTAAAAGCTTTATTTAAATCATTGAAAATACTGACGTTTTATTTGTTTATCTAAATAATGTACAATATATCCTATCCTATAAAATTGTTGTGGAACTCATTTTTTTTGTGAACATTTTTTTTGCACTGAGGAAGTATGTTATTTTTCTGATATGATCTATAACTTGGTGTTTTTTTTTATTTTATTAGTTTGGCAATACAATTAAGCTACCTCCTTTTTTTTTTTTTTTTTTTTTTTTTTTTTTTTTTTTTTTTTTTTTAATCGATAGTATTCTGCTGAATACTCTCAGCTGATTGATACAAGATGTAAAGCCTGTTCAGTTAGATGGTTATCCCGGATATATTCCGAGGGAATATTCCTGATGGTTCTGCCATTTGAATTTCCATTACAATGAACAACACACTACTTTAAACTCAATGAAAACTGATTTTGTCTCGTTTAGGACCAGAAAAGGCTTTGAGAGGTCAGGCAAGGGAGATAGTGTTTAATATTTATCAATATTTAGCCAAAACTAAGGCTAACAAAAATTTAAGCTATAACCTGTTCAAAGAGATGGTTTAGTTGGAGCAAAAAGGGCGTGGCCTATATTCACCATGCAAGAAATTGGCGGTAAAAATTCTCTCTGTTACCTTATCACTAGTAGGTTTAAAACGTTTTTAGTCATAGCTTTTGCTAAGTATTGATAAATATTAGACACTATTTCCTTTGCCTGACCTCTCAAAGCCTTTCGTAGTCTTAAACGAGACATAATCAGTTTTTATAATGTTTCACGTATCGTGTTATTCCTTGACATGGGAGTTTGCAAATGGTGGAACCATCGGGAATATTTCCCTCAAAATTTCATTACATTTTCAAACTTGTTAACGTTTTTCGAATATTATTTATATTGTTATTCTTCTAAAGCTTATCGTATTTTTTTCAGTCTTCTGATTCTGTTCAGCCGAGTGTTTCAAGAGAACCATCATTTTCTGCCATTACCCGAGACCAGCTTGCTGCAGCTCTAGCCTCTGCTGGTAAATAATTATTTTCCGACCAGCTGTTACCCATGTAATACAAATTCAAGAAAGAATACCTTGAAAAAATGCATTACTATTTATTGGAGTCTTGCATAGACAAACAAATTTCTATCCACTGCCAGAAATCACTACAACATTCCAAATATGACATTTGAAAATGCATTTTTAGAAATTTAGGACCTTATTCCCAGGAATAATACAAATGGAGTGGGAGAGGATTGTAGTAGGAGAGGTGGTAGGATGCTCAAAATCATTCTATAACAAGTTGTCAATTTGTTTCTCTGAAAAGTCAGGATGCTTTTTTTTTTAGTTTGTACATAATAAAAATTATGTTTTTTTTCTAAATGTTTATGTCTTTGGAATATATACCTCATATTTTGAAAGAAAGCTGTACATGATGGACAAAAATGGCAGTAATATTTGGATTCACCATGCCAAAAAACATAAAATTTAGCTAAAAGGTTCTATGCAGCCAATCAACAACATTTTTTTGCAGTCCTGTGTTTCGAATGCTCTGAGATTTCTGGAAATATACATATACAAAGACATATGTTATTCACTTATACAAAATTTGATCAAATTCAGAGAATATAAACACTATGACACGAATACTATGTAAAATTATTGTCGATACTTAAAAATTTATGGCTGAACTGTGTACAGGAGGTGGGAGTAGCAGCAGGCCAGCGAATGATAGCAGTGGAAGTACCATAACCCCTGAGATGGTAAACGAAGCAATGCAGCGAGCAATGGCTAGTGTTGCTCCAGCTTCTGCATTTCCAAATACTCCAACTGAGGTAACCTATTTGTCATTATTATTATTATACTTTTAGATCGCTCTGAAAGAATGAAGCTACTTGGGTTGTGCTCATGAAAGAATTTTTTAAATCTTCAAATCTTCGTTGATTCTACCTACTAGACACCAATAATGACCCTCGTTAAAATGTACACTCTAAAACATGTATATATGTATATATACAGAGGAGTCTCACTTATACGAATGTGAGGGGGAACGGAAAGTGTTTCGTATAAGTGAATACTTTGTATAACTGAATAGTACTAGGTTTTGTGGCTATTTTACAATAAAATAAATACTTCATAAAAAAAAGTCACAATTTTATTTTTTGTACATAGTTTGTTGTTAGATGACGTTGTACATTATTTTATTTTCAAGTTTCATATCACAAAATTCTCCTCGATTTCATTCCTCTTACCGATTCAACCGTTTAGCTATGTCTATTTTTGTTTTGTTGGGGTTTTAATCAGCTTCTTTCAGTATTTTTATTTTGTCTTCAAGCAAAAGTTGTATTCTTGTTTTTTTTTTTTACTCATTTTAAAAGATGAAAGCACATTTGAACACGGCTTCTAGAAGGACTACTGTTTAGAGAAGTGAAAAACGAGAGAGTGGAGGAGGGATGAATCACTGACACATGTTGTGTTATTAAATTGGAAACGAAGGAAATCACACAAGGGAGAGTGCATATAATACGGCTGGACTACCAGAATGACTAGGAAGAACTGAGATGAGTGAGAGAGAGACTGGTGGGGATATGTCACTGATAATTCTGTAAACATTTTGTGGAAAAGCTGTTGTCTCTTTGTATAACTGAATAGTATTTACACCAAGGGAACAAATTAGCTTTCATATAAGTGGATATTGTGTATAACTGAATATCGCATAACTGAATAATTCATTACACAGGATTAAATGGAGTTTTGCCAGGGAACGGAAAATTCTTTGTATAACTGAATGTTTCGAATAACCGAGACTCCACTGTATATATATAGGAAGTATGGTAAAAGCTTTATTTAGTCCTCAAATATATTTTTATTTTCAAGCTGAATAGGGTGTGGCATGCCATAATGGTCAGATTAAAAAATTCATTTGTTTAAAAATATATGTTTTTATTTAACTGTTGTGACCGAAGCCTGACTCCGGTCTCCATACCGGTTATCTTTGTGGTCAACGATCTCTTCTGTGCTTTTTTGGTTGCAATGTGCTTTCTTTTGCTGAATAGCATAGTCCTTATGCTTGATTTTTCCCCCTCAGGAAGGGAGCAGTGATAGCTCAAATCTTCGGGAGCAGATGAGGCAAATGCGAGAACTTGGCTTGACCGATGATGTTGTTAATCTACAAGCACTTCAGCTGGCTGGTGGAAATTTACATGCTGCTGTTGATCTTGTTTTCTCTGGAGCTATTGCTCCAGACACATCCATCTAATCGCTGACGACTTATGCTTATTTAATTTGTAAATTTTCCTTATAAAGTAATTTAATATATTTGTTTATTTCTATCATTACCTGTCTTCCTATTTTAGCGTGCTTCCTCTCTCTATATAGATGGGAGGACCTGGTTATAATGTCGATCCGATGGCTCAATCTGGAACTGCTGATGAGAAATGTCTATGTTTCATAACCCATCAACATAAAAAATCTGGTCATTCAACAGAATTATTTTATCCACAGACAAGAACAGTTTTGGATTTTGTAAATATCTCGAAATGACACAATCTGGAAATGCCACTTAGAAAACTTCATGTTTGAGAACTAGTGATAGGTTGCTATTAGCAGATCTGGATACTTGCTCATTAACAGGGGGCCACTTCATTTCGAACATTTTTCAAACAATTACTTACAGCTACACACAAGTAATAACATACTCACGTTATAAGTTTATTTCTGGAGGACTGAAGACCTTTATTGCAGATAAAATGACGGCGAACGCATTATGCACATGCAGCTTCCTCTGTTGTTGGTAAATCCTACAATTTAATTATTACAATACTTCACAACTCTGTGAACTATGCAGTTTAAACTATAACTGTGTACAAAGGTAATAGAAATACACATCTAATCATAATCAGACGGGGGTCGCTCGAGGAAAGATATCATAATCTTACAAGGCTTATTGAATATTAAAAACATACCTAGGAATACAGTACAATGTAGATTCTCTGATAGAGAACAGAATTTACGTGCATATCATGTTTAGACTAGAAAACATAGTGGCCCCCCAATTATAAACAAGTACCCAGATCTGTTATTTTTTAGCAGTTAATCACCATTAGTGTTAGCAGGTTACTGCTAATGACTAGAAATAACAAATACTTTTGTTAGCAGTTTATGAGCTGTTGGCAAACCTCTACAATCGAGACAGTAGCAGTTAGCTCTATCGATTCTCATTCTCTTTCTCTACAACCTTTTCCTTCAAGCTGAAATAGAGTACAGTAAACTTCCTCTATCCTATGGTCCAGCACGCTCGATAATCCGGCACGTCAGGGGTGTCAAGGCTAAACATAAAAAGTGTGCCTCTTCAGTTCTTTTGCATAAATTCTGGGAAATCTCCACCCCAACAACCCTGTGGTGCCTGGCGGGGTTGTGGAAAAAATTCCCGGAAACACTCTCTGTGATCAAGTATGTACTTGTTGCCAGTTCAGTTTATAGCTTTCGACAGAGGCAGTATAATTCTAACTAGTCTTATTGTCTACATTTCGCTTAATTTTCACCTCTATTCATTTTTTTCTACATGCATCCAATAATCTGGAATATTTGATAATCTGGTATGCTTTAAGTCCCGAACGTGCCAGATTAAAGGAAGTTTACTGTATTAATAAATTCCCTTGTAGAAGGTTTATGGATAAATTTAGATATGACTACCTCAGTGGTAGAGAACGGTGACTTCTTCGTCCTGCTGATGGAAACCAGAATAGTTTGAAAATGGAGGCAAGCAAACTGACAATGTTTCCATTTTGCAAACAAGGTTTCATGTGGCCAAAGATAAACTTTCCTTTTGCAAGAATACGTTCAAATAAAACCATAATAAGACTGGGTAGATGCAAACTTAGCGCCTTGATAATTTTGCTATTTTTCTATTTCCAAGTGTTGTGGAGATTTTGCCTATCCTCAAAGGCTAATTTAGAAATGGAATTTGGTGGATTTATGCGGCCATTTTGTTTGTACCTGATTCTATAGAATACAGTAGAACCTCCATTATCCGGGGTAATGACAGGGAGGGTGGTCCACGGATAATCGAAAACCCCGGATAATCGGAATACAATATTTTATTGACTAAATGTGCTGGATTATAAAGAAAAACTGTGTACAATATGTCCTGTAAACCTTTTTATTTCCATTGAGAAATGTGTATGTAAACGTTTTATTAATTGATAATTAGTATAAGTGCAAAAATAAACTCAAGTTCAAATTATTTTTTTTTTGTTGAGAAAGTCAGTAAGTTTTCGTTGTTTTTTGTTACATAATTATTTTCTTATATCTGTTCTGATCGTCCGTAACAAGATAATTCTGCAGAAGTTCTGCAGCCTCTTATGCCTGGTTCTGCTTTATTTTCATTTCTTGAATGATAAGCGAATCTTTATCATCACGCTCATTTCCTTGGTCGTTCTTCGCAGAGGTGGAAGGCTCAATTTTTTCGGTGGACAACTGCTATCTCAGTTTCTGTAAGTTTTTCAAATTTCAGTATGTATGTACTCAAGTGAAGAGTTAAAGCCCAACTGAGGAAATATTTCCTTGGTAGGCTAACAGCCCAGTAGGGGATTCATAGAAAGACGTAAAAACTTTTCAGTTCCAAGAATATGAAATAAATTGAGATGCTTCCAGAAATATGGAATCATCACATTCTTCCGTAAATTAAATTATGTACATAAATTCATATTTATGTACATAATCATCTTTACATACATACAAATATTTAATACATAATTATGAAATCAAATGCTTTAGTTGATAAAAAATAAAATAATTCAATAAATATGTTTGTATGTACGTAATATTTAAAGAAGGAATAAAAATTCCCCCATCGAGACCCCGGTTAATTGGAATCCCGGATAATAGAGTCCCGGATAATGGAGATCCTACTGTACAGTAAAATTGCAACCAGGTGCAGCCAAACACAAACTTCGGCCGGCTATGCAACTGATTTGTCTTAAGTTTTCTAACCATTATAAAAAAAAGGAGTAAAAGTTCCCTTAATAGGAGGGGGGGACAAGTTCTACCTTTGGTTCAATTATTTTACATTATTATGTAATTAGCATACATAAATTTATATCTTTTGCATACCCAAAAACTACTTAACATGCACCAACTATTATGTAACAAAAACAAAAATGAAGCATACATTTTTGGGAAATTTAGACCATGCTTTTGATGGTTCTAAAGTCTTATCCAACCAACTTAGAAACCAAGTAGAAAAATATTGCAGTAATGGAATTTATTATCGCTTTA
Source organism: Gonocerus acuteangulatus (assembly GCA_946811695.1). NCBI lineage: Eukaryota > Metazoa > Arthropoda > Insecta > Hemiptera > Coreidae > Gonocerus > Gonocerus acuteangulatus. Next base: position 47,473,796 of record OX328130.1, on the reverse strand, counting down.
CAGTATGATTATGGGTAAGGTTTGTCAATAAAGATAATATTACACAGATTATAAAGATATTTTATATTTTAATTATATATAACAGCCTTTCATTTGTTATACTTTCTTTCTTTGAAGGTTTTAACTGCACTAGTGTCAGATCTCTTTTTGATATTGAATAACGATAAATATACACATTTAGAAATGACATTAGAAATATCTCGAGTTGAGTATTTGTCTATGTGTTGACTTAATCACAACGATTAGTAAAATGTGAAAGTGCAAATCACTTATAATAAAATATTGAGTCAACACATTTTTTACTTACAAGTATAAAATCACCTTGGTCAATAAAATTATGTTAAGACGTCTACAGAAGTGATTGTTTGGCACAATATATACATTTATTTAATATAATAACATTTATATTTGGAAGTTTATATCACTTCACATATAGTTTCAAAGAAAAATATTCCTCGAAAAAAATGGAGTAGGCATCTGATAACAAAATAAAATATTGAAAAAAAAATTATGCCGCTGACATGAAACCTTAAAATTCATAAAACATTTTTTATGAATGTACCTGAAATTATTGTAAACAAAAATCAAGTATAATCAACAAGTTCAGAAGATATAAGTATTATTTATGAAAGGAAATAAATTTGAAATTATCCTCCTTATGTTTATATGAGTCACAGATGCCATTTCCAATCTCACAAAAGAATAGTTATACAATAGAAATTCTGATAAATTTGAAGTATTTTCCCATAACATTATGGATAAAATATAAATGTAGAGTAATATAACAAGAATTATAGTATTTACAATTATATTAAAATAGAGTTTCCATTATATAAAAGTTTCTAAAATACATTGATTGTCCTAAATATATTTATTCAGTGCTGTTCAAAGTATAAACAAAAAATTAAGAAGTTAAAGAAGTTGTCTTTTAGTGGTAATTTTTGAAAGTATACTTGTATTGAAATGTTTACCTGTTCGGGCAGCTATGAAGCTCAATTCTTCCTTAGGATATGCCAAATAAGGCTGCTGAATTCCTATATGTCGGAAAGTATACATCATTACAATAGTTTTTGTGAAAATTTAAGAATGGCTACTAAAATATCAAACTTATTTAAAAAAAAAAAAAAAAAAATGTTCAACTATAATTGTAGAATTTTACAAGAATTTGACATCAGCATCCGAGATACGTAGTAAGGTCCATAAGTTTCCGGCCTGTCATTGGCTTCCCCTCCTTCAAACATGCCGGGACCTGCACGCCTATGCAGGTCCATGCCTGCTCACTCCATACCCATCGCCCGCACTTCCTCAGTCTTGTCAGTCAGTGTCCAGCCTTGAAGGAAACTCCCCATTTATACAATGTTCAAACTCGAGTACTGTGCGGTAATTAAATACTTTTGTAAAGAGGGTCTTACTCCTGCGCAAATTAAAGAGCGCTTGGATTGTGTATACGGGCAGTCCTCCCCCTCGTATTCCACAGTGAAAGAATGGGCAAAATTATTTAAGTTAGGGAGAGAAAGTCTAGAAAATGACCAACTTCCCGGTCGCCCATTGGGAGCTGTCACTTCTGAAACAATCCAACTTGTGGAATCTGCATTGCTGTCTGACCGGCGACTAAAAACCAAGGAAATAGCAGCGAGGTTAGGGCTTTCAAAAACAAGTGTTTTGAGGATCATCAAAGAACATTTGCATATAAATAAGGTTAGTGCAAGATGGGTTCCAAAAATTCTTTCAGCTGCTCAAAAACAGGAACGAGTTCACTGCTGCAATGAATTTTTACGCGAGTATAATGCCGACCCAAGGAATTTTTTGGACTCAATTGTAACTGGGGATGAGACAATGGTTCTATATTATGACCCCCTCAGCAAAAGAGAGTCCATGGAATGGATAAGACCAGGAGAAGCGCTTCCTTTAAAGGCAAAAGTCACGCAGTCAACAAAAAAGGTAATGGCCACAATTTTTTGGGACTGTAAAGGAATACTACTGATAGATTTTAAAGAAAGGAATAACACAATGAATGGTGAGTATTATGCAGCCCTACTTCACCGGTTACGAGACGCCATTAAAGAGAAGAGGCGAGGGAAGTTAAGCAGAGGTGTCCGCCTCCTTCACGACAATGCCTCTGTCCACACAGCATTGATTTCCAAGGCCGCTGTGAAGGACTGTGGATTCCAAGAAATCTCTCATCCACCCTACAGCCCAGACTTGGCCCCTAGCGATTTCTACCTTTTCTCAAAGTTAAAATCTGACCTTCGTGGAAGGCGATTTAACACCGACTAAGAGCTCCAAACAGCAGTGGAAGAACATTCTTTTAATAAAGAAGAAAATTATTTTTTTCATGGTATAGAAATGTTGCCAAAGCGTTGTATTAAGTGTGTTGAACTTAGTGGAGAATATATTGAAAAACAGTAAAACCAGTTTTTTTCTTTCACCTTTCCTTCTATCCCAGGCCGGAAACTTTTGGACCTTACCTCGTAGGTGGTCAAGAAATGTATATATATATATATATATATATATATATATATATATATATATATATATATATATAATAAGCTAGCTTATTAAGGGGTTATACTACCTTGTGCAATCAAAATCAAAGTAATTTTCTTGAATTTATAAATAACTAATAAATAAATATTTTTCAATTAGTTATACTAAACGTTTTATATGGGATGTTAATGTATCAAAAAAAAAAAGTTGACATTTTAAAAAAATGGTGGCACTGTGTCTGACAAGACACCCTCTTTTCACAGGTTTGCAGGCCACAATTTTTAATCTAGAATGACAAACTAAAATTATTTCGAAATAAGAAGGTTAAATCAAGTAAAGTACGTAGGATTTTTAAGAAATATTAATTTTTTTTTGAAAATAGTAAACAATTATTCATTTTTATTAAGAAATCGGTCATAAAATCGTCATAATTCAATGAATCAAAAAAGTCCGGCGTACTTTACTGGTAAATATCATTAGGAAGCTGCAATCAAAATTTGAAGTTGATCAGACAAAAACTAAAGACACCAGAGTATCGTCCGATTTGAAAAACATAGTTTTGATAAAACGATTTGTTCGAACGAAATGTTCATTTTTTTTCTATTTAATTTGTTTTCATACTTTGTTGTAATAAAAAAGGGCTTTTAATTTTGAAATTTATTGAAGTAGGATAAAAAAAAAAACATAACAATTAAAAAGGGACCAATCGAGGCTTGCTCAAAAAATTATCTTCAAATCAGCATCACCTTCGCTCGGGATCGGACCTTCACACAGAAAATCGTATTTTTTGCCCATTCAAAAATCTTTTCTTCACATAAGCACTCCTGGATATCATTTTTGATTAGTTAAGGAAGAATTTTAGCCCATAAAAAAAAATGGTAAAAAAAAAAGATACAAGGTAGTATTACCCTTTAGGAAGAAACTTATGGGGTCCGAGTCAATGTTATTGTTTTTTTTTTTTACTTTATCATTAGTACACGGAAAAGGTTATTAGCTTGTCTTCATTTAAATGATAGTTGCTGAGATGTTGTATTTGACTGGGCCGTAGCTTAGCTCGATTGTATTATTATTCCTGTTGACAAATGGGTCTACACTGACTATCAGCTGGATTGTATTTTTATTTTTGTTCCCGAGAGGGTGCATTGGACTAGACCTCACCTCAAATGTTTTTTACATTATTATTGCTGAGTGGGTTTATTGCACAAGAATGAACTTCTGCTCAACTGGATATATAAATTATTGTTGCTGCGAGGGTGTAGACTAGGCCGTACCTTATCAAGACTGTATTCTCGTTGACAAGTGTGTGTATTAAGCTCACCTCTACTGGATTTGTATTTTTGTTGCTGTGGGGGTAAATTGGACTAGGCCGTAACTCAGCTTGACTGCAACTAAGAAAATTCATTCATTATTTATATTATTGCATTAAATCTTAAGAACGCATCTCTTCGTGAAAAAGTATTGAAGACATTTCAGTTCATAATAGTACAGTATTTGAACATATATTTACAAGACAGCACAATTAAAAACACTTTTGAATAAAATCCCTTAACTCTAAAATAAAAAAATAAATTTGGAATTTAATTCCATCTTTTCTATAAGTTTACATATTAAATAGTTTTTATTTATATATAATTGCTTTGGGAAAATATCGGTAACTTTGGAGCAGACCGATCTAAGTTTATTTTTCAATCTCTATTGCCCCTTGTTTTGAGCCACTGGTATGATATTTGAAAACAATTCTGGTCTCTTACATTACTGATGTGCAGACTAGCTTTTTTTTTTTTGTCTGTAGTGCTGGAAGGAACTAGACATACTTATTTCTGTCAAGAGCAAGAGTCGAAACCTTTTTTAACTTTAGGTCAAAAGGTATTTAAAACACACTACATTTGTTTCACGTTCACACCTCTTCTAGATCATTAGAATCACTAGTTTACAGCCTTAATCTAAGAGCATCTTCTTCAGGTGAGGCCACCTCTAGACTGATATGATTAACACGTTCAATACAGCGAGCACCATTTTGTGCTCATCAAGTCCTTACGGCAGGGCTGAGAGCACTGTCGAGTGCTCTCCCCATCCCTTCCCAGAAATGTTGAGCACCTTATGGAACTCGGGCACATTCAGTTTATCATTGCAAAAAAATAATCAGTCAGATAGGAAATAAATTAAAATTAAACCCAGTAATAGCCCAAAGTGAGCCAAGATGGCGGCAGCATTGAACATGTTAATCATGGATACTGTAGATCAGCTGTTTACAATCAAATAAACAGCTGATAAGGTAAATAGTGATTTTCAAGAGAAGTCATTGTCATTTTATTATTTATATTTATTTCAAGAGCTTCACAACAAAGGTGATAAGCTCTAAACAAAAAAAAAGTCCGACTCGCAGGAACTGCCTCATCTTAGCGCGGTTCCGTTCTTATCCCTAGTCTAATTTCGAAAGATTAAAATAGAAGCAGTTATTATTTTGTTGAGAGGAGATCGTTGACCGTTGATGATGCAAGGTAGGGATTGTCCGGGTTAGGTCACTGCTACTTAATAATACATACCCCATATGTGTAGGTATGTGGGCATATATATGTACATATGTGTGCGTGTATATGTGTATGTGTATATGCATATATATAAATATATATATATTACATATGTATATATATATATATATATATATATATATATATATATATATATATATTTACATAGATATGTGCATATATTAGTGTTAAATATGTCCTACTTGTATTTACAGCCCTGATGAAGGCTTGAAGTTCAAGCCGAAACGTCGGCACAATAAAACCATTTTTACGATAAAATGTAGTTTTATTAAGTAGCAGTGACCGAACCCTGACAGTTATATTTTGGTTCCACCAGTCTTGAAAGGTAGGATTTACAATCTGACCTGGAAGGGTCGGCAACACAAGAAACCGTCCCGCTAGTTGCAAGGTCTTGGAATCTTGGAAATCTATATTTCTAACAATAAATTGTTTTTGTTATTTTACTTAACCTGTTTTATTTTCGAATACATTATCCAACTATAAGCAATTAAAAAATAACAAGGAATAAAATACAGGCGAAAAGAACACTTTGAATAAGCGAAATCAATTACTTTAAAGCTTTAAGCTCTTATTTCTCCGATTGACATCGCCTAATCAAAACTTTCATTAGAACCTTTTATGTAGAGCATTTAATAAGCTTTCTAATGGTATTCTTCCGTTTACCAAAATTCTCAACAGTTTTCGAGATATTAAAGAAAGTTCCCAAAATTTATATTATTTCTAGCAACAGAAAATTGGCCTCATTTTTCATATCCTGTTTTACACACAAAATTTTCGCAACATAAGAAATTACAAAACTAAAAAGCAATAAAAAACGAAGGGAAAGAGACAAAAATTACAACAAGAACGACAAAAACCCGTTCATAAGAACAAAACAGACGTATTTGAAGTTTTAAGCACTTATTTCTCCGATTGACATAACCTAATCAAAAATAGTTTTAGAATCTTTTTTGTAGAGAATTTAGTAAGCTTTCAAATAGTTTCTATCCACTTACCACGATTTCCCAACCGTGTTCGAGATATTAATGAAAGTATACGAACTTCCCAAAACTTTTCATGTCTGTTCATAAAATATTTTATTCTAACCCTTCCTTAACTCCAAACGTAACAAAACTTTCAACATATTAGTTTTAATGAAAGTAGAACACGCAGATAAAGTTTCAACTGAATCCCATGATTCTAAGTACCCAAACCAAAAACGGTATTCAAAAAATATTTTTCCAATTTTCTCAAAAACGGTTAAAGCTATCGCCTTGAAAATGGTTTCATTCGTTTTCCTAGCCCAGGAATCATATAAAACGAGTACTTAGAAGCTTATGAACTCAAAAACGTAAGCGTTACGATTTTTTTTGCGCGAATTTCGCCCCAAACGCCATCTTCCGGTAGGCGGATTTCGCTGGTTAACGAACTTGACCTTTCAAATTGGACGACGGATTTTTGTACCAAATTTCATCAAAATCGGACCATTCGTCTTCGAGCTAGAGAGCGAACAGACAAATATATATATATATATATATATATATATATATATATATAAATAAATATATACATATATATATATATATACAAATTTGAACCACCATCATTTTCGGTCTCTAGGGGTTCTGAAACGCAAAATTTTCTAGTCGGCACTTCCGGATTGTTTCATTGTATCAACCTTATAAGCGGGGTTCCTCCCTATGGGGGAGGGAGGAACCGCGCTAACAAAACCAGTAATTTTATTAAATAAGTACTATGTCAAGATTTCTCACGTATGGTCTATTAAATTAAAATGTATTTTATCTAGCTATTTGATTTCCGTTTTTTTTTATTCCCAGCCATTTTCCTGAGCCTAATTATGTGAATACTTCCTTTTATTTAAGTTAAAGGTGAGAGCGAAGTTAAAGGTATTCATGAAGTAAATAGCAGGAGTTAACGGTGAGAGTGAAGAATGATCTCTTCAGGCATCTTAAATTAAGTTGTGTTAAGATCTGCTATATTTTTTTTTTCAATTTCATATTAACATCCATAAATTTTGAATTTTGAGAGTAATTGTTAAATCCTGGTAAGAATCAAAATTTGTTGAGTGGGCAAGTCATATTCATACTGGATTATAGCTATTTCAGTGTGAATATGACTTTTCCACTCAAAAAATTATGATCCAGATTTAATTTTTATTCTCAAAATTCAAAATTTATGGATCTTAATATGAAATTTAAAAAAATATAGTAGACCTTAACATAACTTAATTTAAGATGCCTGATGATGAACCTAAACAGGTCTGAAACATTGCAAATATAAGTTAACCCTTTAATGCACAAACCATTTCTTTAAAAAACAAGTTTTGTTTTTATTTTAATTTTATGGCATTGCGAAACACCTACCAATCTGTACTTATTGTATTGAAAAAAAATTGTTCCAAGAAAAAGGGTGGGGCATATATGTCTCAGTGATAGATGTTACTAATTTCTGAGCCCCTTCACAACTTTCAAACTCAGAGGATCTTAAGTGGGACATATATGTTCCTCTGTGCGTTAAAGGGTAAATGTTTTAAACAATTTTGGGGAGCAACTCTTGCTATTTACTTAAAATTTCTTTTATTTTTATGGGATATATCTCCTTATCTAATATTTTCTTTTAGCTTGTTGTTTAAACCAATTTTCTGTAGGAGATCCATAATATAAATGCGGAATAAGTAAAAAAATAATGAATTTATAAATAAACAGCTGATGCAACCATCATCCTATCAAGACAATTTCAGGTAAAAGAAACATTGTACACGTTGATCTACTTATGAATACTTCAATAAATATAATAGTATGCTTTCTTGACTTCCGCAGACATCCATTAATTCTATATGCCAGATAAACTGTAATCTAAGACTGTAGTAGACAGACTTGACTAGACATTCAAGATTAGGCTGTGTTGTCTATCCCCTCCCTAGCCACCGTCTACATCCACTCCCCTTTACTCAAACTATCATACCTTATGTTCTACTCAATATTTTGCTTTTATTTAACCCATGTTTTAAGTCAAGCATACATAGACTTACTAAAAAAATGTTTAATGTCTCAGTTGGGCCTGTAGGAGACAACATTTTGTTAGACACACAGGTAGAAAGAAATTTTTTCAAAGGTTGATTGGCTGTCTTTGTTGATGTATGAAAGAGTTCACGAAATGGAATGGTTCTTTCCAATGTACAGAAATAATATTTATTTTATGTAGGTAAACACATTCACGACCAACAAAGAAATAAGGAAGATAAAAAAGATTGAACTTAACATCAAAATGTGATGTATGAATTATCATACATCACATTTGTTAAAATCCCATTTTATAAGTTTAGACGTGGCCCTACTGGCAGAATGTACTCTTAAAGTTACGCTGTAAATTCCTTGTTGTAATGCTCTTATTAGAGGCATCTTATGGACTTGAAACTTGTAGAGCATACTGAATAAACCTACTTCAACATTAGTGTGTTTTAAATATGGTTTGAGCTTCTGCCACGTTGAAATTACAAAGTGATAAACAGACTCACCATCTTATAATAATAAACTTATTTTTGTTTATACCTGCATTTTTGATAAAGTAAATTATTAATTTTATGAAGGCTGATTTTGTGGCTTGTCAACAAATGGCGTAGGGTTTTAGAATGATCTCTATTGATGCTAATCTAATTTGGTATCAGTCGATACCAAATTATGATTATTAATATCACTCATAAGAGCTTTTGCACAAGTTTTCAGATCTTGAGGACTTTTCTTTGGGAAGAATATTAAGAGGTGGGCTGAGTATCGAACCAGAGCTCATTGTTCGGGCTGAGGCTGCCTCCCCTCTTCTCTTCCTTTTCTCTCTCCCTTGTCTCTTCAAGCGATCTGCTCTTCGTCTCTCCTCGACTAACAACAAGATAATCTCTCTTCTTGAGATCGCCAAGGCTCGAGGTAGGCACTATCCTGTGTGGGAATCGTGGAGAGCCTTTTGGTTTCTCTCTGTATGGCAGTATTGGTTGAGAGTGCTGATGTTGAATTGAAAATGAAACTCTGGGCTGTGAGAGACTTTGTACAGACCTCGCTTGTCGTCTTCTCCTTTCATCTTCACGGTCGTCTCGTGCAGGAAAACCTAAAATATAATATATTCAAAATAAAATTGTTTCCAAGAAAAGAACAATATTTTTAATTGTATTTGTATTATTATTTATACATACATTTTGGTATGTCAACAACTAAAGTTCTTAACACCATTTTTTTTATTATGACTGTATTCCAAATTATTAATTCGGATTTGATTCTGAGTTGAATTTAAAATAAACTCATTACTTTCTTACAATTACTCATTAATTTTCTAAAAAAAGTTAAAAAATAAAATAAGTGAATAAATAAAAATTATTTATTAGTTTCAGCTCAACTATAGCCTGTTCAGATAGAATTTCAAATCCACATGTGCAAAATTTTTAGGGAAATATTTCCTGTAATATTTCTGTAAGGAACAACACGATATGTGTTATATTGTAAGCCAAAGCTAAGACTAAATACGTTTTAAACCTCCTAATAATAAGGTTATAACAGAGAGAATTTTTACCACCAATTTCTTGCAAGGGGAATATAGGCTTCACTCTTTTTCATCCAACTATATCATCTATTTGAACAGGCTATAGCTTAAATTATTTTTAGCCTTAGCTTTGGCTAGAATTAGAATTAGAAACGGGTGCCAGGATAAACCGCACCGATGCCTGAAGCATAAGAACTGCTTTGCTGTCTCTGGGTTGAGCTGTTACACCACTTCCTCCTGTGTTCGGCTTCCGCCCACCTTTTACTAATACTTAATCTGGCTACCGCCGGTGCTATTGTCTAATTATTGATAAAAATGAAATACAATCTCCTTTGCCTGACCTCTCAAAGCTTTACCTGGTACTAAACAAGACACAATCAGTTTTTATTGACCTGTTGTTCACTGTAATGGAAATGCGAATGGCGGAACCGTCGGGAATATTTCCCTCAGAATTTCACATATGTGGGTTTAGAACTATCCCATCTAGCTGAACGGGGTATAGTTTAGCACCTTTAGTTACTGACAATGTTTTTCAATTTTTAGCTCCTGAAGAGGCACTAAAGGTGCAAAACTAGCTTAGCTGGGGGTTCTTTTAATAACCTTTGAATAAAGGGTTTAGCTTTTAATTAAATATATATATATATATATATATATATATATATATATATATGTATATATATATATATGTATATATATATATATATATATATATATATATATATATATATGTATATATATATATATACATATATATATATATACATACATTCACACACACACACACACACACACACATTGGGGGAGGTCCTACAATGATGCTGTGCTGGGATGTACAGATTCCTGTTGTGGCGCCTAAACTCTTCATTCTCTCTGAGATTTCATTCCATATTTTTTATGAAAGATCAAAACCTACCAATAACTGCTTCTATTCCTTTACTAATGATATGACTACTAGAGATATGAATGGAAGTTGCACTAAGATGTTGCAGTTCCTCAGAGTAGTACTATTTTTTACATTGAATCTTATCTACTGAAACTAATGACATTTTTGACGTTATTAACTATGTTAATATAAAATTGAAATGCAAACTAAAAATGTGTATGCACATACAATAACCAACCTAATGAAAATTTTCTTTCTCTGATGTCAAAGTCGTCAATGTTCAAATACGGAGCCCTGTTGATTCCGGTATGGCTAGTATTACACGAAGATTCCAAACTGCCAGAGTTGTTTACAGGTACAAATCCAGCGAAATATTCCATGTGTGCCCTCAGCGCAGAGGCCAAACCAGCTGGTGCTGAAGACTTGCGCACAGATGGAGTCAGCATGTTGAGGAACCTCAAACATAGAATGAACTTGTAAATAATTGCTAGAACCAAGCAGAGATGGATGAGTAGAATCACATAATCACACACAATTACATAAAATACCTTAAACTAGAATTTTAATAGGATTTCTAATTACATTAATTAATTAATTAATTAGATTAATTGTCTGTATTAATCCTAATAGGATTAAAATGGGACAAACAATGGCCAATCACACCTTAAGGAAGACATTTACACAATATGATACTACAATACATAACAGAAAAAAAACTCTTAAGAATTTTAAAATAACACAATTTATATCAGGTCACGAGCTGGTGAAAATGCATTTACATAAATTCAAACAAACCACTAATAACACAGGTAAATGCAAACATTCAACTGAAGGTTACTCCAATGTGGAAAACAGGAATCTGAACAATAGAAACAATCTCACAGACTTTTACTGTTAAAATCTAATTTCTGGTCTAATTGTAAGTAAAGTTATCACATTTTTCCTTTTAATTATTATTATTATTATCGGGGTGAGTTTCCTCCGTTTCCGGGAGTTCAATTAACTGCGGGGGATTTACATCCAACCGAAATAAATAATTATGTACGAACGTGTACACTCATATGCTGGATATCCAAGAAGTATTGGACGGAGTGCTGTTTCCAGTCGGCTTTTGGTGGTCAGGAAATACACTCGCATGAATGCACTATGCATGTATCCAGTCTAATGCATGCGTTGTTGTGTATTTTTTGGCTACTTATTGACAGGGAGAAGGATATCTCGACTCCAAGCTGAAGCTAGTGCTTGATTTTATAGATCTTAAATATCCTTAATCTTACGGGCTAGTAGGGTATCGGAGCACTGCTTCTGATGTCAAGGTCTGACAAATTATTCACTCTGGAGCAGACCTCACTCCAGATTTGTGCAAGCCTAGTACTGACTTTTTTTCACCACTTAGTGTGGGTAGTGCATTTTATACCTACTGCCAGGTGTATCTCCCAGGGAAGGTGATCCTGGGGTGTATATTGTCGGTGACCTTATGTCAGTGTGAGTGTTTAGTGTACTTTGTGTGTTATGTGTGCGGTGTACTGTACTCGGGAAGGGGGGTTCATAAAGTCCCAAGCAACTGCGTGTTTCAGTCACTTCCTGCCTTTTATTATTGTTATTTTCTATCTCAAAGTAACACTTAATGTAGAAAATAATAACACAATTACTCCCACCTCATCGTAACACTATGATGTGGGAGTTCATTTTATTTTTTATGAATAAGGTATATTATAATAGATAATTAAGGATGTAAAATAAGAAAATAATGCTATGATTTCAATGTTCCTATATAGCTATATATTTCAATGTTCCTATAGCTATATTTTCTCTCTCAGTTATGCTCTTATAAGTGAATGTTTTTAATTGTGATGTCGCGTGGGCTTTATGACTGCAGTCGTTTATTCGATTAGTTTATGTATTTTGAGCATGATCATTAGAGGCACAAGAATTTGTTTCTGTTAGTTTAAATCTGTTAGAATTAAAAGTTAATGATTCTGTGGTCAGTCAGAAGTTGGGCAGTGTAAACGTTAATTATGTTGTATTGTCTTTATTTTTTATTTCAAGAACGAATAGTTTAAATGTTATCCTTTATGTGTTTGCTGTCATTTTGCAATGCTTGTTTCCCTTAACACAATTTTACTTGGCATTGTTCGATAGATAGTTATAGTGATGGCTCTAGAGAGATGCATGCTTAACCTGACAATCAGCTATCTCATTTTTTATTAAGCCCGAATGTGCATTGACTCAATTACATGAGTCAATAACTCTGATATTTTGAGTTTGAAAGGGCTCTAAACAAAATATCCGATAAACTACACGCCCAACTTATAGGACGGAGAAAAAAAGTTGATCAAGCAGTAATATTTTCTTTCTTACTTTTACAGATACAAATTAGAGTCCGAGCTCACCTTCCAAGTACAGAGAGTTTTTGTGGTTGTTCCTGGGTGGCTGGGAGTGAGAGAGAAGCCCTTGTAGGTTCACCCAACTTGGGTTCTGAACTAAAAGTAACGCCTCTCCTGCTATCCTCCGTCGGCCAGCTAGCTCTGGGGATGACAGGGGGTAGGACCGATAGTAGAAGCATTGGAATTCCTCCAGACACACTGGGAGACTTGCCTCGTGCTCTATCCATTGCCTCTTCCAGCTCGCTCTGAAATACCAATCACATTAAGAGGCTACCATATATTATTCTATTGTGTTTGCTCCTTAGTATTCATTTATTTGTTTTGCCGCAGTTTCCTAGGCTAAATTCTTATGAGGATGTTGCAAACGGAATGAATTGTTTTGTTGTATTTTTATTTGATTACAGGCACTCATTTAAACGTTTTCTGATTATTCTGGCGATAACGGGCAGTACTGTTTGTTGTGAGTCTTAAATCAGTTCATTGGATACTTGAAAGTATGCAGTTACAGCAATCTTTTTGAGATGAGCCCATTGGTTGAGGGAGCAATAAGGGACCTTTCCATCCAACAACACAAATTTTTCTGTGAAAGCTTTGTGGTATATTTTGGCCGCGTTGGTCTGCCGCAGAGGAAAATCAGATGAATGAGGAATGATGCCACCGTAATGTGCTGAATAAACTCAAACATTTTGTTGCACAATCTACACTTATCAGAGATGCTCGTTTCCTTTAAAACATTTTGCCAAAGTATAAATGACTTTGTTACATTATAATTACCCGATGTGCATGAAGAGAGGATCTGGAGCTGGAGTTAGAGGCTACCATTGCTAGTTGTCGTTCAAGTTTGTTTATCTCGTTGTCAAGGAGATGAAGCTCCCTTCGGTAAACCTTATTCTGCACCTCGACTCTGAAGTGGAGCTCACGCCTGTCGTCTGCCAGGAATCTGCAAAATCAATTAACTTTTTGTGATTTTTCATATTGATTTATAGCTGGCTTTTGCCAGTGATGTAGTTAAAACTGACAGCAATCAGGGTGTGGACAATATATTGATATAGTTAAAGCCTATTGATGGTTAATATTTTTTAAACAAGAGCCGCCTAAAAAAAGCAAATTCCTCACGAAGAGATAGCTTTTGCCACATGCTGTGGATTGTGCTTAAACTGGCTAAAGCCAAGACAATAAATAAATAGGTTTGCTGTTTTATATTTGAGGGCACCAGAAGTCAAGGGGTCTAAGTGACATTTTTGAAAACAATTATTTAGGTACAGGAATGGGTTGTGAACACAGTAATCTTGTGGGTGGTAAACAGATCCAAGTGATTTTCTTGGCAGTTGCTGCCACCTAGCTTGTGTTCTATTGAGTATTATCACTTCTGTAATATTAAGTCCAGAAGGAAATTAAGGGATCTATGTGCGGATTCTCCTATTCTACATATTAATCATAAACTTGATGGTGTACCTATTATGTATCATCTATAATAAACAGCTAAGGACCTGAGGATTCGTCTAGTATAATCGGAAATGTAAAAACCTAGTTTTTTCTATTACCACATACGTTCAACTTTGACTCCATTCAACTCAAAACATTGAGTTGGTTACTTAGACCCCTTGACCTGTGTGTCCTCATTTGTTATAAACAGCTCACTCAATTATTAAAAAATAATTTGATTTCACGAGTTTCATTCAAGGAAGGTAAAATGACAGTTGGTACGAGCAAATTAATAATTTGGTTAAAGGATAAACATTCATTCCAAATGGGACGATTTTGTTTATTTTCACAAAACATTTTAGCTATTAGCTGCACAGGATGTATACTAAGTAAAAATTAGACCCAGTATGAGAAAATTAATAATTTAGTTAAGGAGTAATCCACATTCGTAATGGGTCGATTTTGCTGGTTAATGAACTCATCCAGTCATTAGATGTGAGAATGAAGTATGTATAAACACCATTTGCATCCTCATAAATACTGATGTTATGTAGCATTATACATTCGCTGTCAATGTTTTATCCTAAATTGAATGCCACTAATAGAGCTGAAAAAATAAATTAGGTGTTATTATTGAATTAGATTAATGGTAGTTATATGCTAAAATACCACAATATTAATATTAATTTTGAAACTATATAAAATATCACTTTTAGTTGTAGTATCAAGTAACATCAATACAAATTATCTTCCAACATATAAATTACAGATAAGAAAAGAACTATAATATATATTTACTATTTGAGTAGCTGAGAAGGAGAGAGCTTTTTTGGGGTGTGATTTCACTCAATGTCACAGTTATTTTAAAATGTCTACTGGGATGAATGAGGAAAAAAAGAATATCTTGACTCACCTTCGGGTATTACACTCTATTTTAAGTCCCATGCTCTGCATGATCGGATCCAGAGTAGATGTGTTATCAGTGCTTCCAAGGATGTTATGAAGTTTGGGGAAGAAGAGAAGGCAGAGGGATCCCGTGGTGAGGGCTAGGATCGGCACAGCAATGAGGAGGAAGGCTAGAGTAACTCTTTCAGACACCAGGTTAGCCAATACTACCACCAGGACACTTGTTATTACCACACTGTACACACTCAGTCCGATGTACTGGGAATCATTCAAAGCTGGGACTTTCACATGCCTAAAAAATGAAGAAAGAAATATATTAAAATTTTTTTTATACTTTTCATAATGTTACTTCCCATTAGACAGGATTTAATCTCCTTCTTTAAGGTAGTATGCAATGGTATGTGAAAATTTACAAGCTAAGCATATAATTCTAGACATGATCAGCCCCCAATTTAAAGAGATTTGATTCAGCATTTAAAGGATTGAGAAATTTAGGATTAGAACATCAATTCTCAATTATGCAGCATTACAGCCCAGGGTAGGCCTTGGCTTCCTGGATAATAGCATGCAAATCATTCTTATTCTTCCCCCTAGGAATAGAATATGGAGCATCATTTTTTATCTTGAGCCAATTTACCTATTCGGGTAGCATTGAGTCCATAAAAGGAGACAAAATTGATAGAAAAATAAAACAGGAAGACGTTAATTAAACTTTTTAGAGAATGTTTGAGGAAGAAGCTTTTCTAAGACTCAACCGGCTAAACATGCCTTCAACTGGACTTAACATTATGCGTTTTTTGATTTTCTCATCACTCGATTCTAAAATGGAAATTATTAACTCAATTTTGTGATTAATAATTTTAATGGAAACTTATGATTTGTATTAATTTTGCTTTTTATTATTATGTTGCCAATCATGTTTAGCAGGGTTGTACAAATAAATTGTTTTGTCAGATGAAACAAAATTGATCTAATAATAAGGAAACTGGCTCAATCTATCTCATATCTTCACATTTTTTTTAAGAAGGCCACCTATGAAATGGCTGGATATATTGAAATAATATAATAATAATACATTTTTTCTGTTCTGTTTTGAATTGCCTTCTTAGCTCAAACTCTGCCAAGGCACCTCAGCCAAATCCCTAACTGCCCTTATAGTCCAGTAAAATTAGCTAAGAAAATGGTGTTGCTGAAAAATAATTGGCGGAAGTCTAGAAACGGTTTTATTTATCCAAGTAGACAAAATATATCAATAATATATAAAAATCACGTGTCTGTCTGTTTATCTGTTTGTTCCTTAAACAAATCCACACCGTTTGACCTATTTTGACCAAACTTGGCACACAGGTAGATCTTGATCTGGGGAGTGTTGTAGGCTAGGTCAAAAACGTCTACCATCTGTCAGTTTGTTTCTTATACAAATCCACACCGTTTGACCGATTTGGACCAAACTTGGCACACAGGTAGATCTTGATCCGGGGAGTGTCGTAGGCTAGGTCAAAGACGCCTAGCATCTGTCTGTATGTTTGTTTCTTGTACAAATCCACACATTTTGACTGATTTTGATCAAACTTTGCACACTGCTAGGTATTGATCCGGGGAGAGTCTTAGGCTAGGTCAAATTAGTCTAGGATTCACAGTTTGGAGAACACACGTTCGAAACTGTGAACCCAAACAGTTCCAGATTTGGGTGATTAGATTTTAATATTACTTATTTAGTTCCTAATTTATTTTTGTTTTTCTAGATGCAGAAAGTAGGTGTAGCAATGCCCAGAATAACACCTAGTCAATAATAAAAGAATGTTTGCCCCGAATTCTGAGTTGCGCTAGAGCCATAATGTGGAGAAAACCTCGGAATTGTTGGACATTTCATGGTTTTACTAAAATTCCTCTGAAAAAAAAAAAAATTTAATCAATATTTTTTCGTCAAAATCTAAATTTACACAGAAGTGGAAACAACTGGTGTTTTTTCCTCCTAATTTTTCATCAAAAACTCTGTCGAATTGAAACGGAGCTCAATCGACGCAGAATTTAATGATCTAAATGTTTGATAATAGAAAACATTTCGATTAAATGCTTTGTTTTAGAGGAATTTTAGAAAAGCTGCAAAAAGTCCGAGAATTTTGACGTTTTCCTCATAATATGGCTTAGCTCAACTCAGAAATTGGGCAGACATTGTATTATTGATATTCGAATAAATAAATTTATTTCTCACCCTTATTTTCACAGCAAATATATAATTTGCTTAGTCTCTTAAATCATCTCTTCAGCCTGACCCCTACATTGGACCTAAGACAAACTCTCGCTCTGCATCCTTTAGCTGTGCCCACAGGCTATCTGAGACAATCTGTACCTATCCTAACCTTGTGACTTTGACTAAACCCTACTATCTGCTTCAACCTTGTCCTTAGCCAAAGTTCCGACTACTCCCCTTACCACGCATTCTTACCCGACGTCTTGTTGCCCGTAACTGGCCTTCTTATCAGAGCTCTTATCTCTTATATAGCTTAAATCTTGCAAGCCCCAGCTTGCCTTCTTAGTTTAAATCCCACACTGTCTTGACATTTAATGACTATTGCTGAGTTATCATAGTTCTGATACCTTGTTTCCCAGGCCATATAGACACCTACAGCCAAGAGCAATCCCTTGTAGACATAGAGGACTCCAAGCCAGCTATGAATAAACTGTGAGGAACAGACTTCTATCTACAAAGTAAAAGAGGAAAAAGCAAAATAAAGTAATTTGACATTTAAAGAAGATGAAATTTTAATTGATTTGTCTGCTTGTGTAGGAAACTGATGTTACATAAATTGCTTAATTTCTTATTCATTAAGACTAGCTTATCTACTAACCATACCAAATGACTGTAAGGAAATTTTTCAATTAATAAAAAAAATATTTATTTTTCATTATACATATATATTATTACATTGAAAGATTGAAGTCGTAAATACAAATAAAGAGAGAAAAAAGCCCCTAAAAATATGAATTATAAATTGTTAATTTTATGACAAAAGTGTTTCTTCTTGTTCCAGTTAACGTTATTAATTAAATTTAAAATTTAGTAAGGAAAAAAAAATATTTTTTACTAAATAGAAATTTAATTATCAAAGTTTTGATTGGTTCAGTACATAAATGCATACATCGTCGATACAAATGCAAAGAATCAAATTTTTCATTTTCAATATATACTGATATCTATTGGACTGATGTACGTTGTGGCAAACTATCGAAAATTAAAGAAAAATAATTATCAATTATAGAAAATTAAACCGACAAATGTGCAATAACTCTAATTAAAGTATTTAATAAGATAAAATGTATATAGAGTCATCTATAAGGTACCAAACAACAATTCACATTGGATATTTTCCATTTGTGTCGAGGAAATATTTGTGATGTCAGTGAGAATTTAAATTTTGATTTTTCTCCTGTGAGTCTTGTTGCCTCTTTCCATAACTTTTTGTCTTCTGCCAATATTTGTTGTGAAACATCTGTAATCTGTGTTTAATTTCATTCAAAATTGAAACGTGTGTACTCTGTGTTTAATTTAATTCAAAATTGAAACGTCTATGTTCAATTGCATGCAAAATTGAAAGTTTACCCCCTCCCAAAAAAAAAAAAAAAAAAAAAAAAAAAAAAAAAAAAAAAAAAAAAAAAAAATCAGTCCCGTGACAGGCCATGAAGGCCCTGAGGGGCAGATATTATAGAGCTATCTGATTCTGAGTACTACGCTCTGATCGCCTGATTTTCCCCTTGCTGCTTCAACTGCTAGGGTCATTAGCACCAAGGTACCCATTAATAAATTAATTAAAGGCAAGGTTGGCCTAGGGACGGTCAGGGAGGCCAAATTCAACCCATGAACGAAGACACTAGAAGAAAAAATCTTGAGTGCTTGCTCGGGATTTGAACTCAGGACTTCCAGCTTATTAGTTCAGTGCTCTACCACTGAGCTAACCTAGCCCCCCTCACAATTACATCCTGTTCATATTTCTTATCTGTTAGTATTTGCATCAAAGCACTCTCTGGGATTAAGGTTTCATCTTTCTTAGGATATGCCATAATTAACGCACATCATTCGGCCCCATACATGTCTTCGAAACATTTGTACACCTTTTCATCAAATAGGCTTATTAGTCTATGCTTTACATCCTGGAGTGTCTGGGATGATGATAGAAATGGTAGAGTAACATAAGGAACACAAGAAATAAAAATTATCTGTAAGAAATTATAATAATTCTGGGTAGTAGTTATAGGCTACTAACCTGAGGCTGGTAGACAATGCTCCGTTCGGTTGGAGATATTTCCAGAGTGAGATTCCTGAGCTGGCGTTCAATGGGATCAACTGTTACCCAGAGAGTAACGATGAGGCCATCGACCACAAGGAGAACACAGATGAGAGAAATCAGCTGCGTATCCTGCAGCAGCTAACAACATTTCAAACTATATTCATTTACTTTGTGAATAATTAATAAACAATTAATCCTTATAAGTATGAAGCTTGAGTAGCAAAAGAACACAAGTTTGAACCTATACTAGCCTTCCAAGCAATATGGAAAGTATCCTATCATGCAATTGATATTACAAAAGAAGAATCCATTTTTTCAATTGCTATTCATCTTATTATGTTTTTCTGTGCTTTGATTTGATAATTACAAAAGTCAATTTTGCAACAAAGTGGGTAATTCACGCCACATTGCTGAGGAATTGATGCTTAAACTAATCAATTAATAGTGAAGATGGAGATAGTTAGCCATTGCAGAGATACGAAGACAAGGTATAGTTGGGATTCGGCTAGGAGAAAAACGTCAGACTTTCAGGAAGAAATCTGTATTTGGACGTTTCGGCTGCACATTGGCAGCCTTCTTCAGCTAAAAAATACAACTTATAAGTAAAAAAATAAATATACAACTTGTAAGTAAAAAACAGGCAGAAATGAGTGTAGTATATACATAAAGACAATAAATTTTAACCAATCTTATTTTTAAACAATGAAAATACGGTAGTTGGAAAGTAAACAGCATGTAGAAAGTAGTAAGTAAACAGTACAAAAAAGGAACATTTTTCATATAGTGAGAAAAAACAATCTATTCTATAAGTGAATACAATTTATAGTAATTAATATATAGATACGTACCACTAGAGAATGCCTAGGGGGGAGAGAGGAAGACCTCGAGAACAACTTAGGTAACCATGGTTGAATGTATGAGGGACAGCAACTACACAGGGGGTTTTATAGTTTTGACTGGGGGAGGGGTGAGGAAGCGGTATGTCGGTGAAGATGAAATAAGTGCAATTGCTAGGTTGTAAAAGCGGGTTGTAAAGGTGTTAAGAGTTTTGGGACACACAAGTAGAAAAATTGTCTGGAGCCTGGGAACAAAGATAAAAAGGAGGTCAGGACAATTTATGGAAGACGGCGGAGTAAGCAGGAGAGATGTTTTGTTTGTCGGTTTTGCAATTAATGTTATTGGGGTTTAAGTTAATGTGGACGCATTCGGAAATCTGTCGTTTTTTGGTGTTTCGTTCTGTGGAAAGTATTTTAGTGTCGTCAAAGTTGAAAGTGTGTTTTTTTGTTATGGCGTGTTTTGCGAGGGCGGATTTGTGGATTTCTTTGTTTTTTATTGTCCGTTTGTGTTGTGTTATGTGGGAGTGAATATAATTTTTGGTTTCACCTATGTATACTGCATTACAGGAGGGGGTTTGGCAGGGTATTTGGTAAACGCAGTGGGTGGTGCAGTCAAACTCAAAGATCCCATCCCATTCCCTATGACTGCAACATCTCCCCTGCCTACTCCGCCGTCTTCCATAAATTGTCCTGACCTCCTTTTTATCTTTGTTCCCAGGCTCCAGACAATTTTTCTACTTGTGTGTCCCAAAACTCTTAACACCTTTACAACCCGCTTTTACAACCCAGCAATTGCACTTCTTTCATCTTCACCGACTTACCGCTTCCTCACCCCTCCCCCAGTCAAAACTATAAAACCCCCTGTGTAGTTGCTGTCCCTCATACATTCAACCATGGTTACCTAAGTTGTCCTCGAGGTCTTCCTCTCTCCCCCCTAGGCATTCTCTAGTGGTACGTATCTATATATTAATTTTTATAAATTGTATTCACTTATAGAATAGATTGTATTTTCTCACTATGTGAAAAATGTTCCTTTTTTGTACTGATTAGTTTGTTGTACTGCTTACTTACTACTTTCTACATGCTGTTTACTTTCCAACTACCGTATTTTCATTGTTTAAAAATAAGATTGGTTAAAATTTATTGTCTTGATGTATATACTACGCTCATTTCTGCCTGTTTTTTACTTACAAGTTGTATATTTATTTTTTTACTTATAAGTTGTATTTTTTAGATGAAGAAGGCTGCCAATGTGCAGCCGAAACGTCCAAATACAGATTTCTTCCTGAAAGTCTGACGTTTTTCTCCTAGCCGAATCCCAACTATACCTTGTCTTCGTAATCAATTAATAAATATAAAAAGTTTAGGTAGTTTAATTATTTTTCTAAGCTGGTTAAATTAAAAAAACAAATGTTTAGCGGTAACCCTTACTAGTTAAATACATGAATCCTATAAAGATTGTTTCATTGAACATTATCAAAAACTACTAGTCAACAGGTACTCATTTACATTTACATACAGCTACATTTATTACAAATTAGGGGATGTTCCAGGTGGTCCCACTCCCAATGCACCAATTTTGTTTATTTTTACATCACATCTTCGTCATTAGTTGTGCCCCCAATTTTTACTGGGTTTCATTGTAAAGAAGCAAAAATCATGGAAAAGAAATCATTTAGTTCTGGGGCTAACTCCCGTGGGCTGATTTCTCTTATTTTCACATCATATCTTTCTTGTTAGATGGACTCGTAGAATACCGTAAAAAATAAATAAATAAAATGCGGCAACTGCGTGCAAAAAAAAACAAAACAAAACAAAAAAAACCCTACATACATGTAAATTGATAATTTGGTAATGGACTAAGCCCCTTATATAAATTTGTGTCATCAACTCTCAATATTATATAGTGTGTTTTGTTACAAGAAAATAAAGTTACCCTGCTTTACAGTAATAAGTTTGTTTGGGCTGAAGGGTTTCAGTTAAGCCCTCACTTCTAATGGACCAATTTGGCTGGTTAAAACGCTCATGTAGTCGTTTGTTGCAGAAATGTCGTATACTTGACTTTTGAGGCAAAAGAAACAAAATTGCAGCCGCTATTGTGTTAAAAAACGTACATTGTGATATCATCAAACATAATAACCCGCTAAATAAAAAGAGATGTAAATAATACGATGAAAATCTAAATTGGGAGGGGGGGGGGAGAAAGACAATGTTGTTTCATTAAGTAAACAATATATTTCCTATACAATTCAAACCAAATTAAACATTTGGTATACAAATAAAAAGACTCGCTGTTTTGTAAGAGTATGTGATATTAAAACAACAAATTTTATTTTTTATATACAGCGTATAGATGGTATTGGCAGCAGTGAAAAGAATAGAGTTTTCAGCGCCAACTCTGGTGTTCTGCAAGATGTCGCCATGATCGTAAAATCTTGTACAGTGTTTATTCTTACTTCTGGATGAAACGGTCTATCGGAAAATCGTAACGTTAAGTAGGACCGGTTATATTGTATGCACAGCGTGGAAGTGCAGATTTTGTTATTATTTGTGAATTTGAAATTAAACAGTAGTAATTCCGGAAAGTTCATCGTATCTTGAAAGAGATAAAGTATAATACGTCGTTGATTGAATACAGCAGAGTTGAATTATCCAGAGAACCGGAAGTAATCCGCCTACAGCAAGGAGAGGCAGACCTCAGATCAAATTGAATAAAAGGTAAGATTTATTGTGTTAATTGAATGGGCGTAGCATAATGAAATGGATAATATGGTACCTGCGGGTAGAGGACGTTCCTCTCCCAAAATCATGGTATACATTCGATAGCGCATTTATCCAGGAATACTATACAAAAAAACAGAGTGAAAAAATTCCTTCATTTGGGTTTGTGACACCAAAGAGTGGCAAAGGGTGTATTTTTTAGGAATTTTCGAAAACGTTGAATATCTCGAAAACCGAAGTAGTTTTTTTTTTTTTTTTTTTTTTTTTTTTTTTTTTTTTTTTTTTTTTTATGGCGCATCGACAAATCTTGGGCATTAGCGCCAAACCGAAGTAGTTGTACTAAACTTAAAACATATTTTTCTGATCCATTTCAAGAATCATATTATCCATTCATTATGCCACACCCTGTATATATTCTTCCATTATAGTGAATTTTTATTATCAATATATAATTATTATTTTGCCCAGGACACATAAAATTATTTAGCTTTTCTATTACTTGAACCAACCCCGAGAGAGAGAGTCTACAATCAATTATATATATTTGTAATTCTAAATTTTTAATACAACTAGTTAGAGTACTGCGGCACATTACTGTGTTCCAGCCTAAAAGTGAAAACATGTTCTTCTTTATTATCAAAAATTCTAAACATATAAAAACATCACATCAATATATATATATATATATATATATATATATATATATATATATTATATATATATAATATATATATAATATATATATATATATATATATATATATATATATATATATATATATATATATATACATTTATATACATATATAAATAAAAATTGTAGTAGGTGTAATTTTTGATACCTAGTTGGTAGGATTGGGGCCTTTGAGAGAGGGGGGAGGCAAGGAGAACAATTGGTCAGGGGCCGGTGGTGTCATTGGGGGACAGATGTAATTTTTTTTACTCACATTATCATTTAAAACAAGAAAGTTATATGCCTAACATTTCCACTCCGTTCAATTTTTAATGTATTTAATATTTATTCTGAGAAATATCAGTTTTAAATAATTAAATTAATAGTTTTTAATAATGTCAATGGGAGTGGGGCTGGTAAGAGGCCTGTGAAGTTCTTTAGAAAGGGGCCTGTAATTCCTCTCAGGGGCCCTGGATAGGATCGATGAAGATTTGAAGAAATCCAACAAAACTTCTGTTAATTATACAACCTCAATAGGTACATTCTTTCCATGCTTTAAGCTGATCTCTGATATTGAATAAAGTACTTTTGTGAGAATCGTGGACACATTGTTGATGTTAGACCATAAAGAAAGACACCAAATACATAAATAGATTTTTTCTCCAGGTAAGAGGGAGAAGAAATATTCATTTTATGAAAAGAATTTAATAAATAGAAAATTACCTTGTTTTTGACTACCCCTCTAGCACTTTGTGTAAATATCCTATGGACCCTGTAGGTCTTGGCAAACATGGAACCAAAGGCCATTGAAAAACCCGCAGATAGCAGATAAACACGAGCCTAAAAATAAAAGGAACACAGGTTGACAAAGTAAATATTAGTTAAAGTAAAATTTCCATTAAACTTATTAATGAAGATTAACCTTAAAATACGGCAGCTAATATAAAGGCTCCCCATAATATATTTTTTAAGGTTTCAAATGGACAAAGATTGTATTATGGTCCGGATGTTTCGTGGGACTACATTTGATAAGTGGATAAATGTTTTCTCACCTATTCATGATGAGAAATTGTCTTATATAACTCCTATATAGAACTTTGTATTTTTAGTTTTTGTTTTTTTTTTTAATTATCTTCTATATATATAAAAATCACGTGTTCTGTCTGTTTGTCTGTTTGTTTGTTCCTTATACAAATCCACACCGTTTGACCGATTTTGACCAAACTTGGCACACGGGTAGGTCTTGATACGGGAAATCTCCTAGGCTAGGTCAAAAAAATCTACCAGCTGTCTGTCTGTATGTTTGTGTCTTATTCAAATCCTCACCGTTCGTCCGATTTTTACTAAACTCGGTACACATGTAGATCTTAATCTGGGAGTGTCGTAGGCTAAGTCAAAAACGTCTACCAGCTGTCTGTCTGTATGTTTGTTCCCTATAAAAATCCACACTGTTCGACCGATTTTGACTGTACTCGGTACACACGTAGATCTTAATCTGGGGATTGTCGTTGGCTAAGTCAAAAACGTCTTATAGCTGTCTGTCTGTATGTTTGTCCCTTATACAAATCCACACCATTTCACAGATTGGGATCAAACTGGGCACACAGGTTGGTCTTCATCAGGGGATTGTCATAGGCCAGGCCAAAAACGTCTACCAGCTGTTTTCTGTATATTTTTTTTTTATTATTAAAAATCCACACCGTTAGACCGATTTTTACCAAACTTGGCATACATGTATGTCTTGATACGGGGGGTGCTATAGGTTATGTCAAAGTCGTCTAGGACTCACAGTTGGGAGCTCACGGGTTCGAAACAGTTGCAGATTAGTGTTATTAGATTTTAATAATACTTATTTGGTTTTTAATTTATTTAGGCTTTTCTATATGAAAAAAGCAGGTGTAGCATGGCACACCGGGTAACTGCTAGTTTTTAATATAAAACACTCGTTATGAGCCTTTCTTTAGCTGTAATAATGATCGTTTTCTGTTTCTGTATCTATAATTTTCATTATATAAACACACACATTCACACACACACACACACACACTCATATATATATATATATACTAGCTGTTACCCGGCGTGCCATGCTACACCTACTTTCTGCATATAGAAAAGCCTAAATAAATTAGAAACCAAATAAGTATTATTAAAATCTAATAACACGAATCTGTAAATGTTATGAACCCGTGGCCTCCCAACTGTGAGTCCTAGACGACTTTGACCTAACCTATAACACCCCCCCCCCCCCCGTATCAAGACATACATGTATGCCAAGTTTGGTAAAAATCGGTCTAACGGTGTGGATTTAAAAAACAAAAAAAAAAAAAAACATACAGACAGCAGCTGGTAGACGTTTTTGACCTGGCCTATGGCAATCCCCTGATCAAAACCAACCTGTGCGCCCAGTTGATTAAAATCTGTGAATCGGTGTGGGTTTGTATAAAGAACAAACATACAGACAGACAGATGGTAGCCGTTTTGACCTAGCCTATGGCAATCAAGATCTACCTGTGTTCCAACTTAGGTCGAAATCGGTTGAACGGTGTGCTATAAGACGTTTTTGACTTAGCCTACAACAATCCCCAGATTAAGATCTACATGTGTTCCAAGTATAGTCAAAATCGGACAAATGGTGTGGATTTTTATAGGGAAAAAACATACAGGCAGACAGCTATAAGACGTTTTTGACTTAGCCTACAACACTCCCCAGATTAAGATCTACATGTGTACCGAGTTTAGTCAAAATCGGACGAACGGTGTGGATTTGTATAAGGGACAAACATACGGACATACAGCTGGTAGACGTTTTTGACTTAGCCTACGGCACTCCTCAGATTAAGATCTACATGTGTACCGAGTTTAGTCGAAATGGGACGAACGGTGTGGATTTGTATAAGGGACAAACACACAGACAGAACGCTGGTAGACGTTTTTGACTTAGCCAACGACACTCCCCAGATTAAGATCTACATGTGTACCAAGTTTAGTCGAAATCGGACGAACAGTGTGGATTTGTATACACACACAAATTTAAACCACCGTTATTTTTGTTCTCTAGGGGTTCTGAACTTTAAAATTTTCTAGTCTGCACTTCCGGATTGCATTATGAGGTCAACCTTATAAGCGGAGTTCCTCCCTATGGAGGGAGGGAGGAACCGTGCTAAAATATGCATTATGGGTTTTTATTCAATGAATTAATGAGGAATAACGATGAATGCCATTATTGTGTCATACAGTCTTACAGTGCAAACAGTTGGAAAAATGTGCGGAGAAGGAAGACTAGCACTATCGAGTCCAAGAAGAATCACTGCGAAGTACACAAGGACACATCCAACGACTGCCATGTTGTTCAGCTTTGGGCTCGACAGCTTTATGTACCTACAACAAATCAATAACAAATGTTCAGCTGAAAAAATAATTTATCCTCCCTACTTCCTTGGGGGCAAGGTTAGCTGATTGGTAGAGCACTGGACTAATATGCTGGAGGGCCAAAGTTCAAATCCGAGGAAACACTAAAGATTTTTATCTTCTGGTGTCTTCATTCATGGGTTGGATTTGGCCTCCCTGACTGTCCCTAAGCCAACCCAGCCTTTAAATAATTTATTTATGGGTACCTTGGTGCTAATGGCCCTAGCAGTCTAGGCAGCAAGGAGAAATCAGGTGGTGAGAGCATAGTAATGTCCACACTATCTCCCAAGCGAGCCATATGGTCATGAATCAGATGCATCTTACAGGACTGATTTTTTTTTTTTTTTTTTTTTTTTTTTTAACTTCTTTACTTATCAATTAAATGTATTTCATTGAGCCCATTTGGTCTTTTATACAAGCATGCAAGCAAAATGAATGCATATCAAAATAAAGAACTATTTCTGAAGGCATGCAAATCCACCAGCCATAGAGGAGTCAGTAGATTTCTCATCACATGGGCGTATATAAGGGGGGGGGGGCTGTGGGGGCTGCAGACCCCCCTCCCACCCGAAATTTTGATTTGATCGGTAAAAATTTCATAAAACCCTTAAAAATAAATTAAATAAGATCATTTAGTTCATAAAACATATTCTATTTAGGGTGTAATAGTGTTTAAGTTGGCTAAAACTCTTCCAAGATCTAAATTTTTAGTATTCCATACACCGGAAATGGTCTCAGCCCCCCCCCCCGAAATTTTCCCAGCCCCCTCCGAAATTATTTTCTATATACGCCCATGTCTCATGATGTCAGATATGTCTACTACTATAGAATCTAAGATATATATTTACTGTCATAACTAAGATGCAAAACCTGTTTCAAATAACTTAGGACACAAGATGATACAGTTCTTGAAATCATTCCATCACGGCTACAAACATTAAGCAAGTAGCAGAAATTCCTTTTAAAGGAATATTAATATTCCTTGAAAAGGTTAAAAAAAAGTTATATCCTAACTATTTGATCTCTTAGTACTAAATCCCTTGCCAATATGAATCATTAAAAAAAAACGAAGGTAAATCTCCCTTTTTTTACAATATTTCTTTTAAAGGAATTTTTGCTACATTCTTAATGTTTGTTGCTGCGATGGAATGGTTTCATGACCTGCATCATCTCGTGTCCTAAGTTATTTGAAACAGGCTTCGCATCTTAGTTATGACAGTAAATATATATCTTAGATTCTAGATTATTAGCCACATCTGACATGATGTGGTATCTACTGACTCCTCTATGGCTGGTGGATTTGCATGCCACAGACGAGCCTGTCAACATAGTAATGATAGTGATAAATAAATCTTTGAACGCTTTCTCAATAAACAAATCTATGATTGTGTGGTCTTGTGAGCAGATAGTCCAGTGGAAGGCAAGTCTCAGTAAATATATGATGGAGAAGCTGAACTATTGGTTTAAAGTGGGATTAGTCATAGGTGGTTAACTACCATGTAGGACAAAACTATTTTTAATAAATTGATAGAGATATCAATTCGAGTATCACTTTTGATTGGTCCCAAGCTATCAGAAACTTAACAAAGTTGCTTTATAATCTTTAAGCGATTTTCTGAGCCCTGATGACTGTTAGTGTAACATTTCAGGTCAAGAGTTTTGCATTCAGTCACAAGGAGTGGTGGCTTTTCTTGCAAAAAACGAAAGGCCATCATTATCCTGACTAGAAAAGGGTAGCACCCTGTATATATCTCAACCTCAAGATCTAAGTCATTGACATGATTTTCTTATATTGATTAGGCCAGAAAATGTAGCCATAAGACATTGTTTTGAAGACATTTCTCTTATTGTGTATGAAACTTGAGATTGTAAGGGCTTGCATACTCAATAAATGGCAGGCTGAGTGGTCTCAAAGCCAGTCATAAAATAATTTAAGTCTTCATATGTTTCCCATCATCAAAAGTTCCACCTTTGCTTACTTGTGCTTCCTGTAGTGAAGATTCATTGCAAGGAATACGATGGCCAAAATCACACCAACTACAGCAAAACTCGCCACACTTAGGAACGCTGCTGAGTCTACACTGACTGTTCTTGTCTTGAATATCCGCTCTGCGACAGGTTTGTGTCCCCCAGGCCATGATAGTGCTCCACATCTAGGGCAGGGTAGGGACAGAGTTTTCGTAACACCATTGTAGAGGCCCACCATCACAGCTCTGTAGTTATCTGCGCAGGAAACAACTTTATATAAATAACTTTATAAAACAAGAAATCATATATAAAGATCAAGATGTTGTTGAAGGAAGAGAAGAGATTGAGGAAGAAAAAAGATGGGATGTAAACCATCTATATGGAGCCTCTCTAATCCTAGACGGAAAGAGAATGTAAGGGGCCAAAAATCATGGAGATGGATTAATCAGTATAAATTATTAAAGCAAAACCAATATATTCTTAAGAAGTGTTTTCTGATAGGTACATTGATTTTAAAATGCT
This sequence comes from Gonocerus acuteangulatus, assembly GCA_946811695.1. Classification (NCBI taxonomy): domain Eukaryota; kingdom Metazoa; phylum Arthropoda; class Insecta; order Hemiptera; family Coreidae; genus Gonocerus; species Gonocerus acuteangulatus. The sequence goes on along the minus strand of OX328130.1, from coordinate 47,444,210 downwards.
CTTTACTAAGATAAAACAGCTTTATTGTAATAATTTGACAGAAAATACATAAAAAGGAGTGTTCAACCAATAGATGTTTATCAAATTAAAATCTGGAGATATTCATTGTAGACTGAATGGGTTGACATACATAATATTAAGAATGCCAGATTTATCCAAATTATTATCAGCTGCTTAAGACAGTTAATGATAATGGTGCAGCTTAGTTGAATTATTCTCAGACAATGGTGATGCAAAGAGGGATGTATTGTAATAATGGGACTGCTCAATGAGTTTATAGTGACATGCCGTGGTATATTTGAAAAATTACATTCAGTATGTACCTTGTATTTGATAGAATGCAGTGATGCCAACCCTGTCTGGACCATCAAACAACACTGGGCCCTGTCAGGGAGAGCAGAATGTGATAATTAAATGTATAAATGATTATATTATAATCAGTAAATGTTTATTTACACTAAATTATTAAGTATTTTTTTATACAAAGAGAATGTCCAAAGTCTCTTCAGTAATGAGTCTATAACAAACGGAGCATCGTTCAAGATTAAGTAAGTAATCAAAAACTCCTACCAAACTTCAGCATACTTAAAGCCATGGGTCTATATAACGGGGGGCTGAGGGGCTGCAGCCTCACCGAAATTTGTAAAAATGTGTCACAAAAACCTTAAAAATAAATTAAATAAGATTACATTGTTAAAAAAAAAAAATATTTTTTTTGGGTGTAATAGTGTTTTATTTGGCTAACTATTCCAAGTTCTAGATTGTTAGTATTCCAAACCCCCAAATGCTCTCAGCCCCCCCCCCTCTGGGGAAAATATTTTCTATACACGCTCATGCTTAAAACTGAAGTGCATGACTTTTTTCTGTGGTTAAAGAAAGTCCCAACTCAAAATAAAACAACTGAAAATGGGTTACTCTTGCCTATGTAGGGGGCATAGCATTAAGACAGGAAGAGTGACACAAGTGCCCTCTGGTGTACAAGCTCTGTAGCTAGATACATACAGTTTTGATGGTTGATAAAGAGATATTTACCATGTCTTACATAATCATAACTGAAAAATTATTGATTGAATTGATTTTTGAGTTGTGTCACGTTAGAAATACTAGTGCGATATATGTAATCTCATTTGCAATTTCTCTGTTTATAAATACATTCTACACATAAATTTTTTTATTTAAATTTTAACTTCAACTTGATAGACATTTAAAATGATTCTTATTGATGTGAAATTGTGCCTCTAGCGTTTATCTTTGAAGGCAAGAATAAGATTCCTCAAGGTTCTCGCGTTCCACTTCTCCCTTATCTACATTCTCACTTTCACGGTTCTATACTCCTCAAAGGATACCTGGAATATCCAAGACATTTATTCAATTCAACTCCTCAATTTATTCTCGTTTTCAGCTGTGTGGGCTCAAAAGTTTCTTCATGCGTTGTACATGTTTTACGACATTTATTTATACAGAGCATTTGGGCATTAACCATATATTAACTTTCACAGAGACTTTCGGACTATTAAAATAAACATGGCCGTTGCCAATCAGCTGTTTAGAATCGATAGTTTCATGATTTTTTTTTTTTTTTTTTTTTTAATATATATCTTTATTTGTAAATTATACAATACATACAGTATTTTTTATAATTCTTTTGTATATGTATAATGTCATGATTGATTTATAGGGAAAAAAGCCCATTGGCCAAAACCTATTAGCGTGAAGTGTTAACAGATTGCTACTTGTTTAAGTGAGACTATTTACAATATTTACATTATAATATTTACATTCTACAATTGATCTCTTGGCCATTTGCGCTTAAGGCGACGGAGAGGGTTACCGGGAATGGTGGATGAGGATAACTTATTGATTAGGGGATTGTAGTGACCAGGCAAACGGGAGTGGAAGTTCAGGTATCGGGTTTGGGACAAGGTTTGGACAAAGGGGATTTCTAGGTCATTGTGGATAGTGAGGTTGGAGACATAGAAGGGAGCATTAACTATTTTTCGGAGTATTTTGGATTGGAGGGATTGGATTCTGAGGATATTGGAACGCTTGGCACACCCCAAACTTCCAAGCCATACGTCCAGGAGGGTTGGAGTATTGCAGTATATAACAGTCTCTTGTTCTGTAAAGATAGTTTGGAGCGAGAGTCTAGTAGTCTGGTTAGTAGTTTAAAACGTCTGTTTGTTTCCTGTCTTTTCTTTTGTATGTGTTGGCTCCAGGTAAGACGTTTGTCGAGGGTAAGGCCGAGGTAGGTAACTTGGGTTTTTTGACAGATTTCTCTTTGGAAAAGATTGACGGAAGGGCATTTGGATCTTCGAAGAGTGAATGTAATGTGCGAGGATTTTTCTGGGTTGACTTTGATCCGCCATTTTATGAACCATGGTTCAAGCAGTTGGAGATGGGATTGAAGATGTTTGGACGCTTGTATAGGATCTGAATTGGATGAGAGGATGGCTGTATCGTCAGCAAAAGTAAAGAGGGTTGTGGAATGGTGGATGGGCATGTCCGCAGAGTACACAAGGAATAATATAGGACTTAGGATGCCGCCTTGTGGAACACCAGCAAGCTGAGGAAAGAAGGAAGACAGAGATGATCCGAACGATACGTTGAAAGATCTGTTGGAAAGATAGGAATTTATTATTAGGTAATAGGTCGAGGGGAGGATTTTTTTGAGTTTGAAAAGCAAGCCCTGGTGCCATACTCGATCAAATGCTTGCGCGATGTCAAGGAATACACCAGAGCAATACTTCTTCTGCTCAAAGGAAGAGGAGATGGAGTCAACTATTCTGTGGCATTGGTGGATAGTGGAATGGGATATTCGGAATCCAAATTGGTGGGAAGGGAAACAGGGTTCGAGAATGGGGATTAGGCGTTTCAGGAGAAGCTTTTCGAGGATTTTTCCCATAATGGGAAGGAGGGAGATAGGGCGATAAGACGAAGGATAATTTACAGGTTTTTTGGGTTTGTGGATCATTTTAATGGTTGATAATTTCCAGGAGGTGGGAAAGTAGGTTGTTCTAAGGACTGCATTATATATATAGGTTAGGAATAGGATACCTTTTTTAGGCAGGCGTTTTAGGATTAAGGGGGTGATAAGATCAGGTCCTGGCGCCTTACAGTTTTTAAGTTTGTGGACCGCTAGGGAAACTTCGTGAGGATGAAAGGATGAAGGAGGAGGGGAAAGCGGTAAGGCTGAGTCAAGGAATTCTGCTACATTTAAAGAATGGATAGGGTTTTGGATGGATTCGTGGGGACGGAATACTTGGGAAAGGTGGGATGCAAAGGATTCAGAAATTTCGGAGTCGGTTTTAGCCCAGCTGTTATCCTCTCGACGGAGAGGATGTGATGGATTTGGATGGGATAGGATTCGTTTCGTGGCTGTCCATAGAGATTTGTCGTCGGGAGTAAGTTTGTTAGTGTATTCAGAGAATTTGTTGTTAAAGTGTTTGTGTAGTTCGTATTGTAGTTGTCTAGTCAGTTGGTTGAGGCGCGTCTTGTCAGATGGATATCGTGTGTTTTGCCATATTCTTCTGGCTCTGTTTTTTTTCGGTTCGAAGGAATTGTATATGATCGGGGAAATACGTTACTGGAGGTGATCTATGAGGACAATTCTTAGTAGAAATAAGGAGTCCAGTCTGGATGTCTATAGTCAGTTTGTTTATGGCCGAGTCAATATCATCTTTAGTCTTAAGAGGGATATTTAGGTTTAGAGAGGAATTTAGGGAGGATTGAAATGAGTGCCAATCAACTGGGCCGTTGATGAGGGATGGGCGGCGAGGACGAGTGAAAAGATTAGGATCAATGTTAAAGGAAAGCAATATAGGACTGTGATCAGAGGATAAATCAAATAGGTTGGAAATATGGAAAGGAACATGTCTGACGCCATGTGTTACAAAATAATCTACTATGTCTGGAGCTTTGGATCTGGAAGTAGGCCAGTAGGATGGATTGGGAGGAGGAATGATTTTCAGATTGTGGGAATGGATGGTTTGGTGAAAAAGGTTGCCTCGAGAGTTGGAGGTTCGGCATCCAAATTCGGGATGTTTAGCATTGTAATCCCCTCCTGCAATAAATCTGGGACCTAAAGAGGAGAAAAAGGAATTGAGGACGGAAGAAGAGACTGCTTTGTTGGGTGGGCAATAAGCAGAAGAAATGGTAATCGGGACATATGTAGGGGATTGGAGGGTAACTGTGGTACTCTGCAGACATTCCAGGGCAATGGGTGAAGGATCGGGATAGTGGGAAATGGAGGATTTGATTAGGATGGCAGTACCCCCGTGAGCAGTACCGTCTGGGTGGTCCGTTCTGAATGTCCTATATCCAGTAATATAAAAGCGTAGTCGGTTAGTCAAGTGAGTTTCTGTAATCAGGGCTATGTCAATGTTTTTGTCTTGAAGTAAGTGAGTCAGTTCGTCTTTGTGGGCTGGAAGTCCATTGGCGTTCCAAAGGAGGATTGAAAGGGATTTAAAGGAGAGCGCGGTCATGGATGAAGGACGGACAGGATGCTGGTCACTTTGTGGAGGAGGTCAGTGAGGGGGGATATGAGGGCTTGAAGGTTTTGAATTATTTGATTTAAGTTTACAAGGGCGGTTGTGATTGAGGAGAAATCAGGGGAGGATTTGGGTTGGGGGATGGTAACCCTCGGGGGAGGTGGACGATGGGGGCCAGGAGTAGGAGCAGAGGTGGTTGTAGGTGGTTTGGGAAGATTCGACCGGAACGCAGAGGCGTAGGTTGTTCTTCCTGGATGTGGTTGACTGGAGGGCTCAGGCTGATAGTCCACTGGAGGCTTCGGTAGGGGTGGGAAGGTTGTAGTATCCTGACTGGGTGCTGCAGGGCCTGTTTGTGAAGTGGTTCTTGCAGGGCCACGTTGTCCACTCCTAGATCTTCTCCGTTTGACTAACTCCTGGTAGGCGCTACAACCGCGGTAGTTTGCAGGATGGGCTTGATGGCAGTTTATGCACATAGCTGGCGTGTCTCTGGTTTTCGAGCACTCATTCGATAGGTGAGGGCCTGCACACTTCACACACATGGGGTTAACCCGGCAGAACTTCTTGGTGTGATTAAAGCTCTGACATCTTGTGCATTGAGGGATGTCCTCTTTCTTATGTGGTTCTTCCACTTTTATTGCTGTAAACAGCAGAGTCTTCAGTGAAAATATGTCTCGATTGTTTGGTGCAGGTTTTAGGTTGATGAAGAATAGCGGGAGTGGAGTTCTTGTGGTTTTTTGTAATACGTTACAGGCATCTAGGACCTGGAATCCTAGTTTTCCCAATTCCGAAATTATCATATCTTTTGGCGTTGTGGGATGTAGATGCCTTATGACCACCCTATATGGTTTGTTTTCTTTGAATTGGTAAGTGTAATATTCCAAATTTTTGGCTTGGAGGAGTTTGACGATTTTTCTGTACGTTTCGGGATTTTTGCCTGAATTGAAAATGCGTTTGTTTTTGATTTGCAAGTGAATGTTGTTTGGCCGACTTCTGTTGCTATTGTGTTGCATATGGCGAGGAAATCAATGTCCGGCTTTAAATTTATAGGTGGTGGTTCACAAGAGTCATCGAAGTCTTCCTGGTCCGGCTCTATATCGTCATCTTGGTCTTGTGGTGCTAGTAGTTGGAATGAGTTGGGTGAGGTGAAGTCTGGCTGATATTGTACTGGTGGAGGATGGCGGTAGGTCTGGCGGGTTGATGACGCACTCGATGATGAGCCGTCTGTCTTGGCTTGTTTCTTCTTTTCTGGGGAAATATTAGGTGATGCTAGGTCGGAGGCTCTTGATCTTTTAGAAGTGTTGGTGCTGGAGTGTATGGAGTTTTTTCTGGAATGGGATGCTTCCATATTTTTATTGTTCATTTTTATTTAATTTATTTTCAATTCAAAAATATATATATATATATATATATATATATATATATATATATATATATATATGAATTAAATATTTAACCCCTAAAAATGGCTAAATGTATTATTTAAAAAAAAAAAAAAAAAAAAAAAAAAAAAAAAAAAAAAAAGAAATATATATATATATATATATATGGTGATACTGCGAGCTACGATCTCAGGACTTTTGACGTGAGAGTAGCGAGCGCTACACCTGAGCCAAGGAGTAGTAGGCTGGAGAGAAGGGAGTAAGCCGGGTCCTTGAATGGAAAACAGTAGCCTCTCAGCAGGGGCAGAGGGTAGACCCCTAGGCCGGCGGCAGCAGGAATCCCCCACTCCTGGGGCACAGCGTAAATCACTTCGAAAACTATGAGATTTTACTTACAGTTTTTCTAGTGAAATGATGAAGTAAACGCTGTGAAACTTTACACACTGAGTGTTTATAGTTATGGCAGGTTCTCTGCCATTTTTCACGAACTAAAACGACTTTAAACCACTGTTTTGAGGTGAAAAATCAGGAGCTCTTTATAACACTGTGACACTGGCAATGGCTAGGACACGACTAGTTTCATGATTGAAGATAGATTTTCAGACGATGCTTTTAGTCGAAGAGCTGGTAACGCACTTTTCATGAAGGGTTTTTTATGCACCTTGAAATTTTGCTATAGTGCATCTCATGGGTAAATCAGAAGGTGCGCATAGGGGAAACGTGCAAAACAATATTGCCCAAAAATAGTGTTTTATTCAGAAGCCAACTATCTTTAATGTAAAATTATCGCAATTTTACAATGAATAATAAATATGACAGATACTTTTAAGGGGGTTAAAATGTAAATAAACAAAAAACCTAAAGTACCTAGTTTTTTTAAAAATATTAAATGAAGTGCTTTATTCATTTTAATAGCATCTTCAATATACATACATAATTACAAAAGGGCAGACACTTTTTGTGAGGTTTAATTGTCAGCAAACATAAAAATAAATACTGCCTATGATAGACTGCAATACCGATGCGTGTAACCGTAAAGCCTAGTACACACTGGGATACAATGTTGCGCGACATTGTTGCAGAGCTGAATCTCGTTTGAATCTGGATTGTTGCGATTCTGCCGCGCAACATGTCCCCGTGTGTCAGGAGTGTATTGCGGGTCTAGGTGATACAAGAATCTGAGTCCCGCTGTTTTGGGACTCACGGATATATTGTTGCGCAACATTACGAGTGTGGACGTGTTCCAGAACAGCCCCAAGTCTAGAAACAGCCCACGGCAGTTCCACCTTACGGACTTGTAGTTCAATTTCACTCATTATGTAGACGACTGAATTGACAATAAAGTTAATAGAGGACTTACAAATGTACATGTTGCTCTGATTATAATTTAATACCATATGTATCCAACTTTAAATCAAAATAGTATATATTTTAGTAATTATTAAAAAATAAAAGAAATACATACCTTTCTATTATTAAAAAATAATAGAAAGACATGTTTATTGGGTGTAATAGCGTTTTAGTTGGTTAACTATTTCAAGTTCGAAATTGTTGGTGTTCCATACCTCTTAAATGCTCCCAGCCCCCGAAATTATTTCCTATATACGCCCGTGCCTTAGGGATGGGCGATAGTCGATAGTTACTATCGATATATCGATAATTCATGACTATCAATAGTAGCTATCGATATTCATGAACTATCAATAGAGTTATTACTTTTTTTAGAATTAAAGTTCTCAGCATCTGGAGGGGTGTGGTTTTAAATAGTATTTAATACCACAGCCCTCCAGATGCTGAGAACTTCAAGTAATAACTCTATGGATAGTTCATGACTATCGATTTAATAAATACTGACGTCTGGTGAATTAAATACTGAAAAGGAACCGTCTGGTGTAAACAACCACCTACATAATGTACCCAGGAAGTATCTCTGTGTTCCAGGCTCATCTGTAGCCCCAGAACGTATATTTTCAGCCGCTGAAAAAATCATTTATGAGCAGCGAACCAGACTCAATAACATTAAATTCTTCATTGGACAGACATGTAAGGAATAGGGGAAGACACTATCTAATAACTATCGATAGTATCGATATTTTTAACCGATAGTATCGGCCTATCGATAGTGCTGAACTATCGACTATCGCCCATCCCTACCGTGCCTATTATGTTAATAAACAATACGTTTTCGTTACATTAATGTATGTTTTCAAAACGATGGTTATTGCCTCACACACTTCTGGAACAAATACAGATAAAATTTGCTAGGAAAATCTAAAACTATAAATAAGATTTTTAAACAATTCTTCACTTGCAAGGACACTTTTGTAATATTTAGTTCCATAAGTTTCTACTTTTGTATATTTTGTTTTGTATTTTAAAAAGAGCAAGTCACCTTCGTTGCGAAGCTCTCAAAATAAACTTAAAAAAAAAAAAAAAAAAAAAAAAAAAACTTGGAAGGAACCCTAAAGTAGTAGCACGTTTTACGGTAGGAGAAATTGAATATCTAAAGTTAGTATATTTTTTAAACACCCTTGGTCCATCCATTTGCAAAAGATTCTCAAAATCTTGAGGCCTAATTCTTATAAAGTTGACAAATCCCATTCGACCTTCAAGTCTCAATGTGTTTGCACGCTTTATTATTGGTTTTGAACAATTTTCAATAGCACCACCTTCTTGGGTTTTTCGTATTTCGATTTTTAATTAACAGTAACAACAATAGAGAAACACCTGCGAGGCCAGCTCCTGAGAAATGTTCGAGGGAACTGGCTATCTAGTGTGGACGCGATTCATTGTTGCGGGACAGCTCCCAGTGTCCCGCAACTTTGAGTCTCACAAGGGGAGTATACAGTGATTGGGTCACCGATTTGGAACAATTTTTTTCTGGTGATTCTACATCGAAAAATAGTCGACACGTATCCGAGCGTTCCGTCCAATGCGCCTTAAGAGCCGAGAAATAAAATAAAATAGGTTGAAAGTGCTTTATTTTATATATCGAGTTTAGAAAATGATATCGACATGATTCTTTCACCAATTCATTCGTTTTATAGAGTAGATTAAAATAAAAATATAATCGTTAAACAATAATTTATATTTCGTCAAATATATTCAAAAATATGCTTACGTTTTCAGGTAAACTAGTATTATACATTTTTTTACACAAAAAATAATAGCAGATTTAAAATCAGCACCCCAAGAAACCCTATTATAGTAAAATATTCTTTGAAATATGGCCGGATTCTTGAATCTTTAACAAAATTTTAAGGGTCCCCCCTTAGCGAAATTTAAAATACATTTTTTTTTATTTTTAAAATATTCCCAAAATTTGAATTTAGGGGTTTCTTAATGTGCTAAAAACGAATCTGACATCCGTTTTTAAATCAAATTTTTTTTAATAATCGATAACTTTTTAAATGTAGGTATTAAATGGAGTATTTTGGCAGAATCATGACTTCTATAGATTCGAGTATGTAAAACAATTTTTGATTTAAAAACGGATGGTAGATTCGTTTTTAGCACATTGAAAAACCCCTAAATTCAAATTAAGGGAATATTTCAAAAATAATAAAACATGTATTTTAAATTTCGCTGAGGGGGGACCCTTAAAATTTTGTTAAAGATTCAAGAATCCGGCCATATTTCAAAGAATATTTACCCGATTCAAACCAAACTTGGAGGGTCGATAAAGGCCACAATGTGGCACATTCCCGTCCAATCGGGGTGTTTTTACGTGTTCTGGAATTTACGTTATATGCAAACAAGTTTACATTTTGTTTTTATTTTGAGAACCATTTTTCGCAACTACCTTTTGAGATAATACAATAGTCCTTTATATGGTTAGAAAAAGGAATCTTTCTTCTTTTGAAAGATTTAAATGACGTCAAAATCGGATTATCACAAGGGGAGATATTGAATTTCAAAACGTCACGTTACTTTTTCGCATACAAATTTTTAGCCTCTTCCAGACTGGGAAAAATCACAATTTTTTGTTTTCGATGATATTTACTATATTAGGGTTTCTTGGGGTGCTGATTTTAAATCTGCTATTATTTGTGGTGTAAAAAAATGTGTAATACTAGTTTACCTGAAAACGTAAGCATATTTTTGAATATATTTGACGAAATATAAATTATTGTTTAACCATTATATTTTTATTTTAATCTACTCTATAAAACGAATGAATTGGTGAAAGAATCATGTCGATATCATTTTCTAAACTCGATATAAAAAATAAAGCACTTTCAACCTATTTTATTTTATTTCTCGGCTCTTAAGGCGCATTGGACGGAACGCTCGGACACGTGTCGACTATTTTTCGATGTAGAATCACCAGAAAAAAATTGGTCCAAATCGGTGACCCCATCGCTGAGTACTCCCCTTGTCCTAGGCTTAAGAGTGAATGAGAGCACCGTCCATCTGGGCAGTTGTGGTTGTTCAATGGTTTCATTCATCATTGGTCCTTGCTCGCATGATCTTGTAGAGCTGTTCCGGTTTAAATGGGAGCGTGAATAAAACACTCTTTTAATATAAGAATAAAAACAACTTCATTTTTTTTTTTTTTTTTAAATATATATTATCCCCCTTAAAAGTGTCTGCCTTATATATTATTCATTGTAAAATTATCTTAATTTTACATTAAAGATAGGCTTCTGAATAAAACACTGCTAGAAGCATTAGGGCAAAATTTCAAGTTGCATAAAACACTTCATGAAAAGTATGTTACCAGCTCTTGGACTATCTTGTCATTACAAAAATACAAAAAGAGGAAATTTTTTAAAATATTGGTAAAATAAATTCGGTCATTAAGCGGTTAAAGCTCTAATAAGTCTGCCAGAGTGTAAAAATTTTCTGTTAAAATTTACATTATTTATCAGTATTATATACAGGATATTAATATTATCTTGGTTTTGATCTATTAGAAGAATTTTTGCATATTGTGCCTTATTTATAAAATAAATGATGGATTGAGTATACTTACCGAGAGCCCGTTGAATGAGAGACTTGCAATACTTTCGGCTAGAGCTGCTGCTACTTCCTTCTTGGTGTAGTCATATCTCGTGAGATCAACATCACCACGGACCTTCCTGATGGACATAGCCACTGCCCAGATAGCGTCGTAACTCTCTCTAGAGTATCCGACACCGTCCAGCGCAGTCTCTAGCTCCGAACGGTTCTGAAACACCATCAACATGATATCGATGATAAAAGTGGGGGCAGATTAATAACAAAACATAATTATAACATCTTAAGTCTCGCAGTGATGAGTGGTAATCGGCATACCCCTAAAGCAGGACTTTTTAATCTTTCTGCAACAGAATTTGAAAAACTCAAAAATTTTCTGCAGCTCCATGCGTTCCAAGTTGCTTGTAATATGAACCGCGAGCGAGAAAATCTTATGACAGGCCAGATGATATTCAAACAAAATGATACAAATATTCTTCTTTATTAAGAAATAAATAATACGCATCTGACGATAATAGTAAATATAAATAAAATTAAATGTCTCCGTGTCCAATTCACACCACAATGCACCGATCTCGGGGAACACGAAGGAATGCTTCAAATCAACACGAGGTACTGCACACAGGCTGACGAACTAGCAATTCATTACTCGCGCAAGTAATCAAGCATTAATTTACTAATTAGTGAGTTGCGGGCCGTGGTTCGAAAATAATAGATTTGCCGCGAGCTTGGCGGGCGAGTTTGACAGTTAGTGCAGTGGAAGGTTATTGTGCGTCAGGTTGAGTGCGGCTGCTACAATCTTTGGGAAAAATGCAGTTTCCAGCCCTCCAAACCGATTTCTTTCAAACCTTGCACAATAACGTATTTTGATGCACTAAACACGAATACGATAAAAAAAACCGTCGGATTTAACTAGGAAAGAAGTTATTAAGCACTTAAGTTCACTGTTGTGCAGGTTATGAGAGCTAATTAGAAGAATGTCTAGGACGACTTTAATGTCGAGGATTAGAAAAATGTCTAGGACGACTTTAAGGGAATTCATGCTATGCGTTTCCGCTCGCTCAAGAAGATAACAAAACCCCAGTCATTCCAACTCGCTAAAATTAATAGAATTCTATTAATTTTAGCGAGTTGGATTGACTGGGGTTTTTTATTTCCTTGAGCGAGCGGAAACGCATAGCACGTATGCATGCGTGCATAGCACGTGACGACGGGTGAGGATGCCCTTAAAATTAACAATATCTTTGAATAAATGGTTTCTGAACATTTCAAATGACAGTTCTCTGTTTCCCAATGTTACATATCTGCGCATGCGCGTGTTTACAAATACGCTGATGACGCCTAGTTTTATAACCTTCCTAACTTTAGTGCTTACTATTATAGTCTATTAATTTTAGCGAGTTGGATTGACTGGGGTTTTGTTATTTCCTTGAGCGAGCGGAGCGAGCGGAAACGCATAGCACGTATGCATGCGTGCATAGCACGTGACGACGGGTGAGGATGCCCTTAAAATTAACAATATCTTTGAATAAATGGTTTCTGAACATTTCAAATGACAGTTCTCTGTTTCCCAATGTTACATATCTGCGCATGCGCGTGTTTACAAATACGCTGATGACGCCTAGTTTTATAACCTTCCTAACTTTAGTGCTTACTATTATAGTCTATTAATTTTAGCGAGTTGGATTGACTGGGGTTTTGTTATCTTTTTGAGCGAGCGTAGCGAGCGGAAACGCATAGCATGTATGTCTTAAAGTCGTCATTTATGCCTTAAAGTCATGTATGTCTTAAAGTCGTCACAAATTTAGTTGTTTACATTAGCTCTCATAACCTGCACAACAGTGAACTTAAGTGCTTAATAACTTCTTTCCTAGTTAAATCCGACGTTTTCTTTTATCGTATTCGTGTTTTGTGCATCAAAATACGTTATTGTGCAAAGTTTGAAAGAAATCGGTTTGGAGGGCTGGAAACTGCATTTTTACCCAATCTTTTATAGCTTTTGGTAAGGAGAACTTGGTAAAAGTGAAGTTTCACGCCCTCCAAACCGATTTCTTTCAAATTTTGTACAATAACGTATTTTGATGCACTAAACACGAATACGTTAAAAAAAACCTTCGCATTTAACTAGGAAAGAAGTTATTAAGCACTAAAGTTCACTGTTGAGAGCTAATGTAAACAACTAAATTTGTGACGACTTTAAGGCATACATGACTTTAAGCCATAAATGATGACTTTAAGGTATACATGCTATGCGTTTCCGCACGCTACGCTCGCTCAAGAAGATAACAAAACCCCAGTCAATCGAACTCGCTAAAATTAATAGAATTCTATTAATTTTAGCGAGTTGGATTGACTGGGGTTTTGTTATCTTCTTGAGCGAGCGGAAACGCTTAGCACGTATGCCCTTAAGCGACAGGTGACGACGGGTGAGGATGCCCTTAAAATTAACAATATTTTTGAATAAATGGTTTATGAACATTTCAAATGAGAGTTCTGTTTCCCAATGTTACATATCTGCGAATGCGCGTGCTTACAAATACGCTGTTGACGCCTAGTTTTATAACCTTCCTAACAGTGAACTTTAGTGCTTAATAACTTTCCTAGTTAAATGCCAAGGGTTTTTTTTTAACGTATTCATGTTTCGTGCATCAAAATACATTGTTGTGAAAAGTGTTAAAGAAATTGGTTTGGAGGGCGTGAAACTTCACTTTTACCGAGAACTTTTCTGCAGAAAATAGGTTTTTTAACTTTCCACAGAATATCTTTCTGCAAAATATAATTTTATTGACTTTTTCTGCTGCCACTATTTAAAAAACAACCGGTCGCCAGGCTGATCTTTCTGCAGCCCTTGCCTTCTTTCTGCGACAATGTCGCACTGTCGCCCGTAGTTTTGCTATGGGGCGGCATACCAACGTATAGGAGGATCGAATCCAGGATGGACGTTTAGAAAGAGTGGCAACCATAGGTTGTCAGGCTTATTGTAAAATCTGCCTAAAAACAACGCTGAAATTACAGTAAAGTGTTGTCATTTTTGCAAACACCGTGAGGAGAGAATGTACTTACTGACGGGCTCTGCAGTCCTTCACGATCTTCGTCCATTCATCCCTATCCTTCATTCTTCCCCTTCAATTCACCACTCCTATCCGCTTCGGATCCTCTTCCACGTTAATTTTCCAGCCTTTCCTCGGTCTTCCTCTTTTCCTTTTTCCAGGAAAGTCCTCCCTAGTTATCTTGTCCAGTCTTTCCACGTGCCCTAGCCAGCTAATTCTCCTAGCCTTAATAAAGCGTACTATATCCTCGCCTTTTATAAGTTCATTCAGCTCCTGGTTTTTCCTTATCCTCCATTCTCCTTGTATGCATATGGGACCAAAGATTTTTCCTTTCGAAAACCCTTAGAGCATTCTGTTCAGCTACTTTCAACATCCAGGCTTCGGCTCTATAGCACACTACTGGTCGGACCAGGGAATTGTAGATTTTAAGTTTTGTTGTTTTGGACACGAGTATCGATGAGGAGAGAATGTAGTAAGTATTATTTGGGCTGATTAAAATCTCAGTGTACTATGATTGTATAGTGTATTTATTGGAACAAATGCTTACATCTGGAGTGATTTGGAAAGATTAAAATACAAACTCTTAATATGTCTCCTTTAATGAAATGAAACGAATACTTCCGTTACTTCAAGGTTCGTTTTCTCCAACATTCTGGAGCCTATTGAAAATCACGGTTGATTATATTTCGTTAGCTATTTTTTAGGCTTCCTTCGAATGATCAAATTCCACTTACCACTTTGCATCCGTGTACGAGATATTTAACACGTAACGTGACCGAGCGGTACGAAGTGGGGAAAACGAGGAAATTTATTAGCATTAAAATTAAAAATAAAATAAAATAATAAGTTATATTAGATGATAACGTCCAAATTACCACATATAGTAACTTAGATGGGACGGAAGACGCACTCGAAAAAACACGAAGAAATCAATCTAGGGGGATTTGAACCAGGTATTTTCGGGTCCAAATTCCAAGTCGTTAGTGCTGAGCTAAACTGCTTCACATCTGTTTTACAATGTATTTTTTATTTTAAATCGAACGTGGCCAACAACGATTCGATTATATCAGTCGTTCAAAATACATATATTGATTTTTTCACCTTTTAGACCCACTGTGCGTCTCGGGCCAACCGTGGCGTAGCACTTATGTTAATGGCATAATTGCTATGCGGTTCCGCTCGCTCAAGGTTATATCGAAACTCTAGTCAATCCAACTCGTTGATAATATTAATAAATGGTCTTTCCGTCTTCATATTGCCACAACTTCAATTGAGTTGCTTATTCCATGATCCGGATCCCTGAACGAGACCCACTTTTCTCTAACCTGGTGAAGCTGGTACGCACGTACGAAAAAAACTTTCCCAATTACAAAATGACGATGATATGAAAACAAGTTAAAACAAAACGCCTGTAAATGGGGCTCTGTATTTTGACCATTCCTGTTACATTCTCAGCTGTATTGGAGACCGACGAGCCTACCCTACTTTAGTGCATTCTTCCGTTCCAACCTCTAATCTCATATTGGCTTTGTTGCATGAAGGTGTAGGACAACATCAAATGACCTGTACATGGCTTGGTTTCCTTTGAAGTATTAACCTTTAAAGAATATTATTAATTAAGGAATCTTCCCCATTTAATGAAGCTCATTAAGAAGTCACTATCAGACTACAAAGTTTTCAATAAAGCCGATAAAGCAAAAAGCAAATTTCAGATTCCTTTTTAGAAATCCTCTTATACGTTCATTACAAATTTACTGACTATTTCGAATTAGTTCATTCCTTTTCAGTAGCCAGTTTAAGTAGATTTATTTATTAATCTTTTTCGTTCCTTGTTGTCGGGAGGAAACGCACTTATGAGGTCGACAAGAATTTGCAGATAACGTTCCTCAGACACAAATATCGTTCATTTCAATTAGTATAGAGAAAAGACAATTTATGTGATGCTGCCCGTGTATTGTATTTTGGTAATACTCAAAAATCAATCCCTTGGGGAATAGTGAAATAAAATTGACATGCTTGAGGAAAAAAAAGTTAGATCGTCCTCGTGCTTAAAGGCAAATAATTAAGTCAGATCTTTGTCTTCTTATTGTCTCATATTTGTTTCTCGCCAAACCGAGTCCAAACTCTTCGGAGTTTCTTGAACGAATAACGCACAGTAATCCGAGTCTACACTAATGGTCTCAGCGATGATGACTAAATATTCGACACCACTGTCAAACTCTTCCTTCTCCGAACCGAAGGCCCGTTTCTTCATAATCCTTTTGTTCCACGAATTTCTCTCTTGTTTTGAACAAAAATATACAATCCTTAAACCTGAATAACAGAGTGGTGTGCACATGGAAAGTAATTGGAAAATTAACAGGACAGTATCAAAAGGAATTTATTTAACACGTATAAATATATAGGCTTTCTTCAGGAGTACTACAATAAGGAGAGTGGTAGTGTATAGGAGTAAATGGAATAAGAAGGACGAAATATGAATGGTTGTGGGTGGTTGAGAGGGTGTTCATCAATGGAAAAGAACTTCTTGAAAAAAAGGTATTCGGAAAAGATTCGCTCAAAGAAACCTTTGATCTCAAAAGAACTCTATATAAGAAAGAAATTTGAATGGTTCAGTAGGAAAGATTTGTTCAGACTTTCCATTTCTACATAATCAGAATTTACTCAGTAAATCAGTATTTACTCGGCAAATTTATAGTATTATTTGTTAGCCAATACATTGTCTAATGTAGTTACACGATTTCGTTGGGTACCGGGGCATGAGAGCATTGCTGACAATGAAATTATTGACGAAATCGCCATGAATGAATCAGATGAACCTTTTCTGATTTTTGAGGCCTCATCTGGAAAATAAAAAAAGTCCAACCCGCAGGAACTGCGTCATCTTGGCGTTTTGACGATCATTTCTCTAGGGCCATTAGTAAAGGGATAGAAGCTGTTATTAGTGAGTTTTGATCATTTTTGAAAAATACAAAATAAAATCTCAAAGATAAGGATGATTTTAGGCGTCAAAACAGGAAACTGACAATATCCTAAGCGGAAATTACTAACTTTTCTTTCTCAACGTTCACTTTAGGAAAACATTATTACGTATTAAAACTCTCAATCGCGAATTCTAAGAAGGATTGACAATCATCCATACTATGTTTTCAACCACAACCAGACCTCGATATTCCTATCGTTAAAAAAGTAATATTATCCACTTTTCTAAGTTTAGTAAAGTTGTGAAGTATTTTTCCTCCTACTATACCGAGGCGACTTACATGGCAGAGGTCAAGAGATGTGCCGTAGTGACACGTGAAATATATCGTTTGGAGTCGGAGATGTCTTGGTTGGCCTTTTTCAACGCCATCTCAACCGCCTTCTGACATTCATCAACGGTGTTCTTGGCAGCCCTTGTGCTCAGAACCCTTCCCCTTTGTTTCTTTATATTCTCCTCTTTGTTATACAATTCTGCTGGCCTATGTGCCAATCAGGAAAGAAAAACAAGACCATAAAATCACCTCGAATCAGTGAGGCCTCACCAGAAGAGTATAATGTATTATAAACATGTCGCTTCCTTTCTCATTTCCGAACTCTAGTCATTCCTGTCAACAGAAAGGAGCGGTTCAACTTATGGCTTACACGAAATATCTAAAATTTGATCTACTAGATTTGCAAATACCTATTAAAGGCTGGGTTAAACGCAAACCCACGAGGGACGACACTACAAGATGACGCAGTTCCACTGTGCCGGGCTTTTAAGGTTCGTCTTTCGGACTCCCAGATCTTTTCGAAAGATTCTTGACCCCTATTCTAATGTCCTCAAAGGTCAAACAAAGCAATATTGAAGTCTGGAGAATTCTCGGGGGGGGGGGGAAGGGGGGATCCCTCTGCCACCCGTCATTCTGGTTCATATCCCCTTGTGTTCGGTCTCATGACCTTTACTATCGAAGTATTAGAATATCAAAGCTAAACCAACCTTCTTTCTACGAAAATCATAACAATTTGGCGTTTTGGTGACAGTTTAGGCCACATTGATGACGGAAATAACGGTGTTTGAAAATGTTATATACGATTACGTTTGGCAATAAGGAAGTATTAGAAAAAATATTTTTATTCACAGACAAGCTTAGTTTTGGCATTTTCTTATATTTTCTTGAATAATTTGAAAACGGTTGGGAAATTGTGGTAACACGAAACATTCGAAAGTTTGCTTTCTTCTTAACAGAAAAATTATCGATGGGGCGATCTTTGTCGGAGAAATAAGTACTTAAATTATCAAAGTATTGGTTTCGGTCGTTTAAACGGTTCTTTGCGTTTGTTTTCCTCATTTTTTTTACTACTTATTTGTTTTCAATTGCATTTTACAGTAGAATTATATTCCAGTAAAACACGTTAACTAAATGAGATACGTGTTTGTTATAGTATTTTCCTTATGAATCGAGTCATTTCTACTTCAGTAAGAGTTGGCTACTGAGAGTTTCCTGTGCCTTGTGATCTATGAAATATCGCTTCTCTTCGATATGATATTTGAGTAGCTGTTGAAAGTTGTCATGATAAATCAAAACAAATATTATCTGTTCCTATTCTAAGGGTGACCATGCACAGGGGGTGATGAATACCCCCGCGGCGAAAAAAACAAAACTTGTAGCCGCTATAGTGTTTATAAACACACACACTATATATATATGGGGGCGAGGATAGCTCAATGGTAGAGCACTGGACTAATAAGTTGGAGGTCCTGAGTTCAAATCCCGAGCAAGCACTTAAGATTTTTTCTTGTAGTGTTTTCGTTCATTGGTTGAATTCGGCCTCCCTGACCGTCCCTAGGCCAACCCAGCCTTTAATTAATTTAAGAATGGGTACCTTGGGTGCTAATGACTAGCAGTCGAAGCAGCCAAGGGGAAAATCAGGCGGTGGAGCATAGTACTGACCACACTAACTCCCTAGTGTGCCGTATGGTCATGAATCAGATACTTCTATAGTATCTGCCCCTCAGGGCCTTCGTGGCCTGTTACGGGACTGATTATATATATATATATATATATATATATATATATATATATTATATATATATATATATGTGTGTGTGTAAATTATGGGGTTCATAGTAAGTAGCTATATTTCTTCGGAAAATGCTAAAATTAATCGCCAACTGCAATTTAACGAAGCTATTTCATAAGAGCGAAGAGAACGTTGAAAGCGGAATGAATTACGGGCAGATTGTATGGAGATAATTAATACGATTAGCTTTTGTCGTAAATAAATCGTAAATTATCCGAAGTTCCGAGCAAGTTGGATCCAATATATTATTTTTTAGGCCTTGTGTTTATATTCTGACATAAATTTTTGATTGATCGTATTTTAGAAAATAATATTTATTTTGTGCGCGTTTCCAAGAGCGGGTTTGAGGAAGAAAAATTTCGACTTTTCATATTAATCATTTATTTTATTTTAGTTTTTTCACCATTTGGTGACAAAACCGCGGCTTTGTTCTTAAATACAAAATTCAAGACAAATCATATTAATCAACTCATACGTCAAGAAAGAAACGGTCGTTCAAATTTGCATACATATATATATATTTTTCTGTTCGCGGCCAACGGCCAAATACACGCAGGATACACCGGTTCCAGTTGGTTATCAAAGTTAAGGGACTTATTGCGTCTTCAGTACTTGGATTTGTCATCGTCTCTGGATTAAACACGTTTGCATTTTAAAAGCGCAGCAACCTCTATACTGCACGGTAATAAAAGTCCTGCAGTTGATACTCCTTAAAAAAAAAAAAGTCCGATTCGCAGGAACTGCGTCATCTTAGCGCGGTTCCGTTCTTATCTTTAGTGTTTATGAAGGCATAAAATAGAAACAGTTATTACTTTGTTTAGATCAATAGCGAAACACCTATCCAAATGAAATCTCAAACAAACCAGTCTTGAAAGGTCTTGATTTACAATCTTACCTGTATGGGTCAGCTATCCCATAAGTCGGGCAGAAAGGCCTCCACTCAGAGGCATTTGGAAAGCCTTGGGATCTCTCTCTTTGAACGCTACATTTTTAACAATAAATTGATCTTCTTATTTTACTTAATCTGTTTTATTGACAAATACATTATCCGACTATAAGCAATTTAAAAATAACAAGGAATAAAACAGACAAAAAGAACAGTTCGAATAAACGAAATCAATTGCTTTAAAGTTTTAAGCACTTATTTCTCCGATTGACATCGCCTAATTAAAACGTTCTTTAGAACCTTTTTTGTAGAGCATTTAGTAAGCTTTCGAATGGTAACCTTCTGCCTCCCAAGATTGTCAACGGTTTTCGAGATACTAACGAAAGTATACAAAGTTACCAAAACTTTTCTTGTCTGTTAATAAAATATTTTATTCTAACCCTTTCTTTTCTCCAAACGTAACCAAAATTTGAACATATTAGTGTTGATGAAATTCGAACATGCAGAAAATGTTTCAACTGAATCCCATAATTCTAAGTACCAAAATCAAAGACAAAAAGAACAGTTCGAATAAGCGAAATCAATTACTTTAAAGGTTTAAGCACTTCTTTCTCCGATTGAGATCGCCTAATCAAAACTTTCATTAGAACCATTTTTGTAGAGCATTTAGTAATCTTTCTAATGGTGATCTTACGTTTCGCAAGATTCTCAACCTTTTTCGAAATATTAAGGAAAGTATACAAAGTTACCAAAATTTTTTATGTCTGTTAATAAAATATTTTATTCTAACCCTTCCTTAACTCCAAACGTAACAAAAATTTCAACATATTAGTTTCAATGAAAGTAGAACATGCAGAAAATGTTTCAACTGAATCCATTGATTCTAAGTACCCAAACCAAAAACGGTATTCAAAAACTATTTTTCCAATTTTCTCGAAAACGGTTAAAGCTATCGCCTTGAAAATGGTTTCATTCGTTTTCCTAGCCCAAGAAGCCTATAAAACGAGTACTTACAAGCTTATGAACTCAAAAACGTAAGCGTTACGATTTTTTTTGTGCGAATTTCGCCCCAAACGCCATCTTCCAGTTGGCGGATTCTCCTGGTTAACGAACTTGACCTTTCAAATTGGAAGACGAATTTTTGTGCCAAATTTCATCACAATCGGACCATTAGGGAAGCCAGAAATGAGCGAACAGACAAATATATATGTATATATATATATATATATATATATATATATATATATATATATATATATATAAATATATACATATATATATATATATATATATATATATATATATATATATATATATATACAAATTTGAACCACCGTTATTTTCGGTCTCTAGGGGTTCTGAAACGCGAAATTTTCTAGTCGGCACTTCCGGATTGTTTCATTGTATCAACCTTATAAGCGGGGTTCCTCCCTATGGGGGAGGGAAGAACCGCGCTAAAACTATGTTTAAGAGATTTGAAATTTGAGTGTATGTGTTTTTTAATGTTGAAGTACAGGCTACCGGGTGCTAATATTTCATATGTGTTACGTGGGATTTGCAAATTGTCTCTCGGTTTACAGTTTACGTGTATGTGATCTGATCTTCCTTGCAGTGTGTGGATTTTGTGCCTTTCGCTTGAAACAACCGCGAGCGAGTAAGCAGTGCACTATGCCTGGTTTATATCACTATCACTTCACTTGAAGTTTTCGTTAACACAAGCTCGTATCGAGTTTTTAACCCGCCTTAAATTTGACCCTTTTGAATGGTGCATTCAATAAAAGGTCTTATGAGTGTCACGCGGAAATCTTTTTACCGGTGATGTGCGCCTCAAGCGGAGCTCATTTCCTAGTAGAGCTCCGCATGAGCTTATTCCTAATAGAGGAGAGCAAGTTATACATACGTGGCGTGTCTTAAAATGGTTTGAGAATAACATAAAAGTCCGACTCGCAGGAACTGCAGCATCTTAGCGCGGTTCCGGTCATGTCCCTAGTGCCATTTGATAAGCTTAGAAAAGAAATAAACTTATTTTTTTTATATATCTCGTGAAAATTGTCAAAATCCTCTCGAATATCTCGAATAAAAGTGATATTAAGGCGTCAGGGACACCGACAGTAACTAACTTTTACACAGATGCGGAAATTACACAATCCGGCTCTCATTCTAAAGCAAAGCTCTATAAATCAATACAAAATATGCCTAATAAAGCCTTTCTAGAGGGTACAGAAGCATGGGCATATATGGGGGGGGGCTGAGGGGGCTGCAGCCCCGTCCCGAAATT
Organism: Gonocerus acuteangulatus; assembly: GCA_946811695.1. NCBI lineage: Eukaryota > Metazoa > Arthropoda > Insecta > Hemiptera > Coreidae > Gonocerus > Gonocerus acuteangulatus. The sequence continues at coordinate 47,422,125 of OX328130.1, read as the reverse complement.
TTGAATTAATGATGAAAACTTCTCGTAAAACCCTTAAAAATAAATTAAATAAGATCACTTAGTTCATAAAACATATTTTATTTTACGTGTAATAGCGTTTTAGTTGCCTAAAACTATTCCAAGCTCTAAATATTTAGTATTCCATACCCTGGAAATGGTCTCAGCCCCCCCCCCCCCGAAATTGTTTTTATATACGTCCATATACAGAACCTTTTTTGTAGAGCATTTAGTAAGCTTTCGGATGGTAATCTTCCGCTTCACAAGATTGTCAACGGTTTTCGAGATACTAACGAAAGTATACAAAGTTACCAAAACTTTTTTTGTCTGTTAATAAAATATTTTATTCTAACTCTTCCTTTACCCTAAACGTAACAAAAATTTCAACATATTAGTGTTGATGAAATTCGAACACGCAGAAAATGTTTCAACTGTATCCCATAATTCTAAGTACCAAAATCAAAGACAAACAACCCTCCCTAGGAAGGACGCTAGGCAGTTGAAAAGCTAAATCTTGGAAATCCATATCTCTAACATTAAATTGATTTCTTATTTTTCTTAACCTGTTTTATTTTCAAATACATTATCCAACTCTAAGCAATTAAAAAATAACAAGGAATAAAAATATAAAATTTTAGGCACTTTCAACACTTGTTCACACTGAGTAAAACAATATAAACAGATCTAAGGTGTTACACGGTAGCTGGTGAAAGAATGAATGAGGTCTCGTATTGCAATTCTCTGTATGCAGGGTCTACTTCCAGGTAGTCATATACTTTTACTGCCCTTTACCGTTACTCAGAAAGCTCTTTGTGTTTACAAACAAAGGACTCGGTATAGACCACCCGTATTAACCCAAAAGTGATTATGTCAAGCTTGATAAACTTCCTGAATTAAATTAAGGAATTTAAGAGTGCTTAAAATAGGTTCTTGATCTAGTCAAAAAATTCAAGGAGAATTACACCACGAATAGAAAATTTCGGCCAAACAGAAGGAAAATAACAATAACAAGGATAGTTAAACTTCGTTTTCAAAGATTGTTAGTTGTAACACAAAAACGGTCACTCATGATTCTAATAAATTAACTGTGAAGGGTGATTACACAAATATTCCTGTTGAGGCTTTAAAGCTTCAACTCAAAAAACATATTAACCCACAGGTAATATCTAGATATTCGTACGGCATCTTCGAATTCTAACAAACAAAATATTGCTTCTAATTATACGTATCCTGTTTACTGACAAATACATTTGACTACTATAAGAAATTACAAAAATGACGAGCAGTGAAAAAAAAAAAACTGCGGGAAACACACAAATACATCCGTTTAAATAAACGAAACTAACTAACTAAGTTTTAAGCACTTATTTCTCCTAATGTGACGACCCCATCAAACATTTCTTCAAAACATTTTTCCACGATTTCCTAACCCTTTTTGAGATATTAATGAAAATATACGAAGAGGGCCTAATAGATATTCATACGGGATCTGAGAATCCCAAGATTCCGCAAAAATAAAATATTCTAATTATACGTATCCTGTTTTTTTTTTTTTTTTTTACGGCGCATCTACTTCTAGGTCATTAGCGCCCGTATCCTGTGTTATTGGCATATACATTTGACTACTATAAGCAATAGCAAACAATAGGGAATATGCCAAAGAACTCGGATTAGGAGCCTCGACAGTTTCAAGACATTTGAAGGAAATCGGCAAATCCAAAACTGACATTTCATACGGTACAGCCTGATATATTTCTAACAATGAATTGTTTTTCTTATTTTAATTAATCTGTTTTATTGTCAAATACATTATCCAACTATAAGAAATGAAAAAATAGGAATAAAAACTGACCAAAAGAACCGTATGAAATAAACGAAATCAATTACTTCAAAGTTTAAGCACTTATTTCATCCGATTGACATCGCTTATTCAAAACTTTCCTCAAAACCTTTTTTGTAGACCATTTAGTAAGCTTTCGAATGGTAACCTTTCGCTTCCCAAGATTTTCAATCGTTTTCAAGATATTAATGGAAGTATACGAAGTTCCCAAAATTTTCATTATTTCTAGCAACAGAAAATTGGTCTCATTTTTCCTATCCTGTTTTACATACAAATACATTTTCCCAACATAAGAAATTACAAAAATAAAAAGCAATAAAAAACCAAGGGAAAGAGACAAAAATTACAAAAAGAACGACAAAACCCGTTCAAAAGAAAAAAACAGACGTATTTGAAGATTTAAGCACTTATTTCTCCGATTGACATAACCTAATCAAAAATAGTTTTAGAATCTTTTTTGTAGAAAATTTAGTAAGCTTTCAAATAGTTTCTATCTACTTACCACGATTTCCCAACCGTGTTCGAGATATTAATGAAAGTATACAAAGTTCCCAAAACTTTTCATGTCTGTTAATAAAATATTTTATTCTAACCCTTCCTTAACTCCAAACGTAACAAAACTTTCAACATATTAGTTTTAATGAAAGAAGAACATGCAGATAATGTTTCAATTGAATCCCGTGATTCTAAGTACCCAAACCAAAAACGGTATTCAAAAACTATTTTTCCAATTTTCTCAAAAACGGTTAAAGCTATCGCCTTGAAAATGGTTTCATTCGTTTTCCTAGCCCAAGAAGCATATAAAAACGAACTTGACCTTTCAAATTGGAAGACGAATTTTTGTGCCAAATTTCATCACAATCGGACCATTAGGGAAGCCAGAAATGAGCGAACAGACAAATATATATATATATATATATATATATATATATATATATATATATATAAATATATACATATATATATATATATATATACAAATTTGAACCACCATTATTTTCGGTCTCTAGGGGTTCTGAAACGCGAAATTTTCTAGTCGGCACTTCCGGATTGTTTCATTGTATCAACCTTATAAGCGGGGTTCCTCCCTATGGGGGAGGGAGGAACCGCGCTAAAACAGAATGTTAATTGTAAATACATTTATTGACCTACAAGATACTCTACACCAGCCACAATACACTTCTGAACACGTTCGTATAGCGCTTGAAGACTGTTAGAGAATTGTTGGTGTGGAGTGAATCTCAGAATAGCCGTCACATGGTTCTGCACCTCCTCGACGTCCGCAGGCCGTGTTTCCTTTAAGACCTGCTTAAGACGTGAAAAAATAAAAATCAGCAGACGCCAGGTCTGGAGAGTACGTGGATGTTGCAAATCTTTCACGCCACGCTGAGTCAAAAATGGTCGTACCATGATGCTGGTATGCAATGTCATGCTGTAAAATCCAATTTCCGGTCTGGAACATCTGTGGCCTAACGCGCGGGAGTAAAAAACTTTTGAGAACCTCTAAGTAGAATGCCGCATTCACCGTTTGGCCAGTATGAACGAATTTCTTATGGATGTGTCCTTCTTTGTCGATATATGTGATCAACATGGTCTTCACTTTGGATTTTACTGCACGGAATTTTGTTTGTCGCGGAGAAGAAGGTGACCGTCATTCCATTGATTGTCTTTTCGTTGCGAGGTTGTACTGGGATCACAAAGTCTCGTCTCCTGTAACTAAGGAACCCAGAAGAGTTCGATCCCTGTCACACATGTCGATAAAATCGCCAGAGGTCTGCAAACGTCTTGGTGTTTGTTCATCTGTTTGGAGCCACTGGAGAAAGCCCCTTGGTGGGGAGAGAATTCAGTTTTATGAGAGAACAAAGCGACATTGTCAGCTCGTACCAATGTGGGAGCAGCGTGGGGAGGGCTTCTTTGTTAGCCCACACCAGCGCTGAAGCAGCGGCGAATGGGCTAAAAGTTAGCCCATCCTTTTTAAAAGTCGTCCAATATGGTGCTTTGGATCATAATTTGATCGAGTGTTGATTTCTGCGTCTGATGTTGACGGTCTGTATGTCCCTAATTTTGCTTGAATGACTACTGGTGTGCTATGTGGGATCCCACAATGTAGGCAGAACATCCTGATATGCTTTTGATGCTTGTTTTATTTGTAATATTGCACTTAGAATGACGAGAGGGTTAGTGCTGTTAACCAAGGAAAGTAGAGAACTCATTAATTCCTTGCAAATTGTATTGTAATTTAGTAGTTGAGTGTTTTCAATGTCAGTAAGTGCTAGAACAATGGCTCCCAGTTCTTTTTCCGGAATATTACCGTTTAGCTCAGCATGGAAAGCACTTATTTTTAAACCATAAAAAATGAAGAGCCTCCAGAACAATAAAAACACTTTTTATCTATAAATATAAAATTTAATATTCTCATGGCTCGATATACTAAAGTAGTTTTAGTATATTTAGCCTGGTTCTTCCCTAGAGATAACAGAGTCAGACATAAAATGGAATGGACACTAAACCTAAATTATGCCTTCAAAAGCAAGGGTGGTTTTAATGACCTTTCCGAATAGGGATTCAGTTTAAATACTCAAAGCATAGAAGTCTTGACATAAGTTGGTTGGATTTCTTGAGATTGTTTAATTAGGAAGTTGCCTAAGCTCAACTAGTGCTAACGAAGACGCGTCGTAATGAGGACGGAGGAAGTAACAGATAATTATTTATAGAAAGAAAAAAATTTTATTTGTATGTTATTTATTAAATATAGTACATTTTTTTTTCTTAATGTACAAAAATAATATAAAGCTTCAAACAGATAAATAAGAGGCCAAACATTTCAAGTTTTCTTTTTATTAGCAAACGTTTTCAAGGACTTAGCCCCATTTTCAAGCTCATACAATGGTCATAACTCAGCCGAGCTTTGCTCCTAGAATCATCAATCTCTCAAAAAGTATGTAATAAAGGCCGAATCGCAGGAACTGCGTCATCTTGGTGCGTTTCCCTAGTGCCATTAGGAAAGGAATAGAATCATTCATTGATACGTTTTGGTCTTTCGTGAAAAATATGGCTTTGTTCGCTCGGATTACGGAAGCCATTGCACTTTCCCATACTCAAAAATCTCCCACTCAACGCGCAACACTTACAACACATAAAACTGTAGAGCAAATCCTAATAAACATCCACAAATACGATTACACCAAACAGTCACACAAGATAGCCAAGACACTACAAGACGCTTCAGAAGATGACAATAGACGCTCGTTAATTGTTGCTAACTTAGTAATTTAGAAGGCAATTTAGATTTTTAGAGGCGAATAAAGCTATTAAAAAGAAGTTTGTTTAATTAGCACCCATAATATTTTATTTATTTACTAACTGAATACCCGTGCTTCGTCACGTCAGATAAGTAGTTATTTTATTGCGTTAAATAATGTATAAGCAAAATTTACGCTACTACATAATTTTTAATAGTTTATTATAGTATACTCCGCGTCATACTATATGTTATACATCAATATATAAGTAATCAAAGTATAATGTTTCTTGACACTTGGGCGCTCCTGATCAGTGTCAAGAAACAGAAAATCTAGAGATAACCCGTTGTCTATAGGTTAACAGAATGAGCGTATAAAAGGGGGGGGGCTGAGGGGTATGCAGCCCCCAACCTTTTTATTTGATGGTAAAAATATGTCTTAAAACCCTTAAAAATAAATTAAATAAGATCATTTCATTTTACTCTGACATTCTGAATAGCGTTTTATTTGCCTAAAACTATTCCAAGTTCTAAATTGTTAGTATTCCACACCCCGGAAATAGTTTTTTTAGAGGGGTTTTAAGTTTGAGTTGGTTAGAGCAGGCAAGCCTAGGTAGCATGCGTTGCTAGGATGATAAAGAACAGCTGTTACCGTACATTATCTATTTCATAGTATTATTTTTAATTGAGGTTAATTTCCACTATGATGGCAGACCTTGAATTACTGGGGTATGGAATACTATCAACTTAGAATAGTTTTAGGCAAATAAAACGCTATTACAACTAAAATGAAATTATCTTTGGAATGAAGAAGGAATGGATGAAACCATTTTAAGGTTTTTAAGACACATTTTTACCCTCACATCAAAATTTCGGGGGGGGGCTGCACATCCCTCAGTTCTCCTTATATACGCCCACGCTGGTAACCTATAGATAACGGTTTATCTATACGTTATCTGTTTTTGGGTCTTTTTGCGAAGACCACATCCAGTTACTTTTGAAGTAGCAGTAGTGATTGTATCAGTGATTCAGCGCATGCGCATAACTCCTTTGCCTTCCTATTGGAGGATTCCGATGGCCAATTGCTTTGGTTCTTGCTGGGAGTAAAGTAACCTTCAACAGTGAATTAGCTTTTGTGTATAAAAAGCTCTGTTTATGTTAGTGAGAAAAATTAGTCTTTTACAATTAGTTCGCGATGTTCCTGACAAAGAAAAAGGGATTGGTTTCTTACTCGGAAAAATTAATGGAATCCTATTAATTTTAGCGAGTTGGATAGACTAGAGTCGGTAAAATTAATGTAATTCTATTATTTGCGAGTTGGATTGACTAGGGTTTTGATATTTTCTTGAGCGAGCGGAAACGCATAGCATGTAATACCTAATAAATATAAAATATCCAAAAAAGAGAGAGAAAACGATTAAAATATGTTTGTTCACAAATAACTTGTTTGTTATCCTTCGTAACCTGCAAAACAGTCAACTTTAATGCTTAATAACTTATTTCATAGTTGAGAGAATTGATTTTGATCATATTAACCTTTTTATTAATAAATATTGCTTGCCATTATCTAATATGAATTATAACCGTAAATAACGAGTCAAGAAGTAGTAGATAACCAGCAAAGAACCTATAAGCTAATCAGTAAGCTTATCAGCGAGTACGAGTAACTGTTATAAATCACTACTGCTACTTCAAAAGTAACTGGATGTGGTCTTCGCAAAAAGACCCCTGTTTTTTTATACTGGTGCGGAGCATCCCAATGTCAAGAAACTTTGATTACTTATAAACTGATGACTAACTTATTGTATGACGGGAACCGTACTATAATAAACTGCACAAAATTAAGTAGGAGTGTTAATTATGATGATACATCATTTAACGCAATAAAATAACTACTTATCTGCCGTGACGAAGCACGGGCATTCAGCTAGTATTCTATATTGTGCAAGTCAAAGTTAATTTGTATTGGCAATGCTTTTAAGGATTCAACCATCCATTCTTCCTTGAACTATTCAAGGCAATGTTTATTGCTTTATTTTAATTTAGAAAATGTACAATATTTTTAATTTCCGTTTCCAACGGCTATAGAAAATGTACAAAAACATATTTGTATTATATATGAACAAGAACTGGTGATAAATTGAAGTTATGATGCTGTTTGCTTGACCAATCCAATTACCCTGTCCTTTGTGCAGGACTTTTCCATTTTCAGAGCAGCTTTGAAGGTTAATGTAATTTACTCTGACATTCTTTCATCCGCCTTCTCTATCCCCATGTAGCATATCTTTCTCTAATATTCTTATTCTTAGTTGTAATATTGAATATCTTTCTCAAGGCATATTGATAAAAAAGCTCGTCACGCAGGAGCTCCATAAGCACATTCATAAGAAGGTGGAAAGTGTACCCTACATTTCTGAATAATTTGCTAAAAATAACCTACATAAAAAAAAAAAATGAATAGCTTTACTCTGTTATGCCACATGTCAATTTAATTTTTCGAACTGAAGATTCTCAAATGGTATGTTCTCACGAATGTTTTCATATCTACTATATATTTGTCAAATACCACTCACTCAGTGGTATTTAAATTTATTACATTTAATATAACACTCACTAACTCACTGACTATCATCGCCCAGCCCAAATAACTCTCAAGAAAAATTTGAAATTTAGCATGGACACTCCCTATAGGATGTAAACACTCGCTAAGAAAGGATTTTTTGATATTCACATTTTAAGTACTTTTAGAGGGGTTTGAATTTTTAGTTTTAAAGAGAGCAGAATGCGTTGCTAGGACGATAACAGGTCAGCTGTTACCATACATTATCTATTTCATAGTATTATTTAATTGCGGTTAATTTCAACTATGATGGCAGTCTTTGAATTACTAGAAATAAGTTTTTATTAATAGCGTAAACTCTATGAGGGACAAAATCACCATTTTAATTGCGATTCATTTCATCTTTTTCCCCTTTGAGTTCAGAGGTTTATAATATCCCGAACCTTTGCACAGTCTCCCCACCCATCAGCATCCCCAGTCAGAACACTTCTTGGTAATGATCGCAAATAAAATGGGTGTTTCAAAATGACATCTGGGAAACATACTTTTTTAAATTTTAACGTACATTTATTAATGACAACGAAATTTAACCTGTACTGGTATAACTCCTGTTACTGGTAACCTGTAGATAACGGGTTATCACTAGGTTATCTGTTTTTTAACACTGGTCCGGAACACCCCAGTGTCAAGAAATATTATACTTTGATTACTATCAATTGATGTATAATATATAGTATGACGGGAACCATGCTATAATAAACTGCAAAACATTATATATTAGCGTTAATTTTTATGATAGATTATTTAACGCAATAAAATAGCTACTTATCTGCCGTGACGAAGCACGGGTAGTCAGCTATAAATAATATTTTTTAAAAGGAAAAGTAACAATGATGCTATAGCATCATCGTATACTACGATTTTTTTTTTTTTTTTTTTTTTTTTTTTCTTTTTTTTTTTTTTTTTTTTTTTTTTTTTTTTTTTTTTTTTACGGCGCATCTACATCTAGGTCATTAGCGCCGGTGATTTTTTCAAACACCCGGTTCCCACGCCTTCAGAAAGTGGTAAAAGGGCGCGCTTTGTGACATTCTTCCATTGTGATTAGACACATTATTTTTCGTGTTGGTTCTTCTTTCTATTGTATATTTATTTCCCTTCTCTATTCTGTTCTCTCCAAATTTATTTTCGTTTGCTTTTTAAAGGAAAAAGAGAAAATATAAAATAGAGGGAGGCTTTAGAGAAGAAGAATCTAGAGTGAAACTGTTATAGGTGGTATTAAGAGAGTATGAGAATGAAGGAGGTATTGGTCAGGGAGTGGTCAGTCAGGGCGAAGCTCCTTTGCCCGTCCTGTTTTCCTAATACCAACCGGACCTTGTAAAACAGCTGCGACCTCTCACGTTCAAGGATCCCAACCTAATAGCATAAAAAATATATTAGAAATCTATTTTCCCCCACTCTCTCTTCCATGAAGTGTTTCCAGCAAAAACAAATTATTTCCGTTTCATTCCATTTATTGCTTCTTAGATTATTCAAAATCTTCAGTCAAATAGGCCATTGCTCCTAGGAGAAGCTACTTCAATAAGTCAGACCCGCAGGAACTGCTTTATCTTACCGTGTCTCCACTCTTATCCCTAGTTTCGTTTGGAAATATTTTAATATAACGGGCAAATATATATTTGATTCTTTTTTCCCCCCATACTGCAGTTATTTATTGACTACTGCGTTTATTGACTACATGCCCGATGCATTGCATATCGCATGTATTTCGTTTACAATATTTAACAATTACATAAATTACATAATTTTCCAAAATAATTAACCTCAATAATTAAAATAAAATGAAATGAATAATGTATTAAACTGAAATTGTATTAATACAAATATTACACATAAAAATAACACTAAATAGAACGAAGTTAATCTTCTTATCTAAATATTTGATTATGTCCTGAAAAATAAAGTGAATGCTTGGTTCATACAATAAAATTTTATAGTAAAAATTTTTTTATATTTTATTTTTGAACCACTCAAATATATTTATCTGTCCATTTTTGTATGTAGCGTGGGTCATCAAAAATGCAAGGAAATACAACAACAAAATAGATAACAATTTTAGTAAAATTAAAAACAAAATAAACAGTATGTCCTACAATTGTGGTTGGTTGGCTGGTGAAGGTTCATCATAGAAAACAGGATGCCAAACAAGTCAACACACCTCCACTGTTGACTTGTTTGGCATCGTGTTTACTATAAACAATATGAAGACAAGGTATAGTTGGGATTCGGCTAGGAGAAAAACGTCAGACTTTCAGGAAGAAATCTGTATTTGGACGTTTCGGCTGCACATTGGCAGCCTTCTTCAGCTAAAAAATACAACTTATAAGTAAAATAAGTTATAAGTTGTATTTTTTAGCTGAAGAAGGCTGCCAATGTGCAGCCGAAACGTCCAAATACAGATTTCTTCCTGAAAGTCTGACGTTTTTCTCCTAGCCGAATCCCAACTATACCTTGTCTTCGTATCTCTGCAACGGCTAACTATCTCCATCTTCACTATAAACAATAAGAGTACAAAAAAGTTGTGTTTAAAGATTGCAAGTATTTCTACACTGAGGAATTGTTTTTTTAATACATACAGTTCGGATTTTTTCTGATATTTCGTGAAAAAGTTGAACTCTTACTCCAAAAACGAGTAGCGAGATTTTAGGCGCGACACTGCTGAGGAAACTTGCCGAACCAATTCTAAGCGGAAATTACTCAATCCTCCTCATCAAATTTAGCTCATCCTTAAAGAAATTTCGTTTAGGAAGAATTTTTCACATTTACATGGTTTACTTTAACAACGATTTCCCAACCAGTTTCCAGGTATTTAAGAAAACCTAAAGACAATTCGAGTTTTGTTTTCATTTTTCTCGAAAACGGTTATAGTTATGGTCTTGAGAATGGTCTGCTTTGTGTCCAATTACCTATAAAAAGTGTACCTGGAGGTCAATATAGGACAAGCCGTAAAAAGCTACGATTTTATCGTTCGATGTTCCCCAAAATTAAAATAAATTAATGTTTCTATACTTTCTCCGCCACTAGTTTAAACCAAATTTTTAGTTCTTAGTTTGGCTAAATGACAAAAGTATTGAAAATTGTTCAAATGATTCCACCAAATTAGGAATAACCAAAACTAAAAATCCAATTTTGTCAAAATCGTTCGTAGATAGGTCAATAAAAATTCTTTCATTCTATTTGTCTCTTCCAATTAGCGATAATATATATATATATATATATATATACAGTGGACCCTCGATATAACGCGGCTCGTTATACCGCGGATTCGGATATAACGCGGGTCAAGCCCTGGTCCCAATCTCGAATAAAAAAAAAAAATATTCAATATTGTAATTTTTTTTGCATGAATAGCGGAAGAGGCGTTATAGGAAGCAAATAAATACAATGGAAGTATCGCCCCCAAAACTAGCTGATATGTGCACTAGTTTAATGTTGTACGGTTAAGTAGAAGTGACAGGATATCTGCTAAGCCACACGAGTCAGGAAATCAGGGTTCCCGGGACACCTCTCGCTCTGTACGTGCCCTTCTATAACCTTCGCGGAAACCTTCCCAGATGTCATCCGGTGAAGTCGTCCCGCCCTAATCTTGGTTCACAGAAGCCCCCTCCCTTCGGTTAAAAAATCTATGTGTTATTCCTTCAGTTGTTGTCCAAGTTTGTACCCAAGAGCATCAGACGCTAGTTTCTTTCTGGTTTTGACGTTTTAGCTGTTATTTCTCATCCTTTTCAACCATGGCAGAAAATAAGAAGAGGAAATCGTATACTGTCGAAGAGAAACTTGCCATTATAAATAGAGTAAAGAAAGGTGCTTCAAAAGCTCATTTGAAAAGAGAATTAGGTATTCCAGAAAGCACAATAAGGGGCTGGATGCAAGAAGAAGAGAGGCTTCTGAGTTTCGTTGATAATGTTGATAAAAATTCAGCACTGATGAGGAAAAAAACGCGCATGGGTAAACTATCGGATTTGGATAAGTGTCTTTTTGTGTGGTTTGTTCAAAAAAGAAGTGAAGGAGTACTTATTTCGGGACCATGTCTTAAAGTGCAGGCCGAGAAATTTCATTGTGACCTACAGATAAAAGAAGAATTTTCAGCAAGTGATGGTTGGCTTTGGCGCTGGCAAAAGAGGCATGGAGTGGGAGAGATCACTACTTCAGGGGAGAGTCGTTCCAGTGATCATGGAAGTGCAGGTAACTTTCCAAAACTGTTAAAAAATATTATTTCTGATAACTGTTATAGTGAGGAGCTAATATTTAATTGTGACGAAACGGCTCTGTATTATAGGATGCTTCCTACCAAAACATTAGATTTAAAACAAGCACCAACAAAGGCTGGTTTTAAACTTAGTAAAGACCGAATAACTCTACTCTTTTGTGTCAATAGGACGGGGAAGTGTAAACTACCCCCACTCTGCATTGGAAAGAGCAGAAATCCACGATGTTTTAAATCGACTGATTTGTCGAAATTGCCAGCAAAATACAGCAGTTCATCAAATGCGTGGATGACTGCAAACTTATTTCTTGACTGGTTCCATCACGAATTTGTACCACATGTTAGAGCTTTCGCAAAAAAGAAACGATTAGAGGCAAAAGGGTTACTTTTACTGGACAACTGCCCAGCCCACCCTCCTGCTGAAAGCCTTACATCTGATGATGGAAAAATTAAAGTTCTATTTCTCCCCAAAAACACCACCTCCCTAATCCAACCATTAGATCAGGGAATTATTCACGCTTTTAAAGCAAATTATAGACGTGAATTACTGCTGTCACTTTTGGTGGAAGAAAACGATCTAACCGACTTTTTAAAATCTATAAATCTGAAAGAGACAATTTATAGAATCGGTCTCGCATGGGATTCCGTTTCTAAATTGACGATCCATAACTGCTGGAAAAACATTCTCCAAGAGGAATTAACACTGGCAAATGAGTTGCCTTTAGATTGTCAACTGATAGAAGATCCTAGTGAAATGAGTACCCTGTCTAACCTCCTCGGTGAAGCATTGACAGCAGATATTTTAAAAGAATGGACTCAGATAGATTCCAATGAGAAACCATACGACATTCTAACGGATGAAGCTATTATAAACTCAGTGGTATCAGGGGAGCGACCTACTGAAGAAAAAGATAGCGAAGAGGAGACCTGTGAACTCGACACACGTGTACCTAGTGACTCTGAAGCACTTGCCGCGGTCAATGTACTATTGGCATGGATGGAGGGACATAAATATTATATTGACCCAATAAAATTACTACAGGTATCAGCAATTAAACCCATCATATTGAAATCAAAGGAAAAGAGTTTGAAACAACTTAAAATTACAGATATGTTTAAGAAACAGTAAAAAGAAGATACATATATGTAGCTGTTTTCATTTCCGTATTTTTTGGCCCCCTAACCTCTATGCCCTCGTTATACCGCGGGTACGTCTATAACGCGGGTGGTTCCATTTCCCCCAAACCCGCGTTATAACGAGGGTCCACTGTATATCTATAATGGGCTGGTGAAGGTTCATCATAGTAAATAAGATGCAAAACAAGTCAACACATTTCCACTGTTTAATTCCTTTATTTTAACAGAAGGTTTTTGAGGTCAGCACCTCATCCAGGGTATAGTCGGAGGAAGGTCCGAGTGAACCTCGCCCAGCTATAGGAGGACACTGAGGATGAGGTGCTGACCTCGAAAACGTTCTCTTAAAATAAAGGAATTAAACAGTGGAGGTGTGTTGACTTGTTTTGCATCCTATTTACTAATATATATATATATATATATATATATATATATATATATATATATATATATATATATATATATATATATTGTTAGCCGTAAGCGCTAACAATTTTTTCGCATTGTTTCACCTTACGAACGCGCTGATTCGTTTCAGTGTACTTTTATACCAAATTTTACCATAATAGGGCCATTTTTGTGACTTCTTTTTAAAACACACACATGCATACTTACAAATTTGATTTCTCATCGTCACCTCATCCGGACGTGCCCTTAATTAATAAACTATTTAAATTATAAGGACCATTATTATTAACTGGGAATTTTGTGACGGGTTATCTACAGGTTACCATCTTTTTCTAGCCAGGATAGAACTGATGCCGTTTCTTTTTTCTAAAGAAAAGCCACCACCCCTAGTGTGTAACGAACCCACGACCCTTGGCACGGAGTGTTTAGAGCTCACGCCTTAAAACTCACGGCCACCCGGCCTCCTATTTACATTTTAACGTTCCTTTATATATAACACACATTTTCGGGACGATTTAGCTACGGGTGACCACTCTTATCTAGCCAGGACATGGCCAATAAATGCTTTTCTATTTTCCTTAAACAAGGAGTACTTACAGCTTAGCACTTGCAGGCTTCCGGACCTCCTGAACATAAATATATATATTTCTATCTTAGTTTGATATTTGAGACATTCTAGACCAAGCCCCTGAAATGCGAACGCAGAGCGCGAATGGCTTACCCAAGGGAGCGTACATTAGAGGAGATAAGCCGTTTAAGTCCTCGTGCAGAAAATATGAACAAGATAAAAGTAAAGGAAGCGGTAAAGTCTGTGTAGACTAAAGTTTGTTGAAGAAACATAGCCTTTAAGTGATCGGCGTCAAGCTGTCTAGCATCCCCGTGTCTAGCAGCTGGAGGCTATAACTTCCAGTCTGCTGAGCTTTTCTTTGCCAAACTCCAGCCAGGAAATTAATAATCCCATGGGAATTGAGGTGAGACTAATAGTCTTCCAGCGGCAAGAGGAGAAAATCTATCACTTTAGTAGTCTTTACTTAATCTCGATGAGTATGTACCTCTATGCATCATTTATTATCTTCAGCCAACTGTGAATCTACATGATAGATTTTATTTTCTCAGGTTCACTATAAAGTTATTTCCTATAACTTATTTTAACATAGGTATATACTTGTCCGGATTTTTTATTTAATTGAATTGAGTGCTAATATGTATAGTATCTACTATATATTTGTCAAATACCGCTAAGGAAGGTTTTCAAATTTTTAAGTATTTTTAGTTGGTTTTAAAGAGAGCATGCACGCCTAGGCAGCATGCGTTGTTAGGACCATAACAAATAAGCTATTACCGTACTGTATCTATTTCGTATTTTTATTTTTATTTGCGGGTCATTTCAACTATGATGGCAGACCTTCAATTACTAGGAATAAACTGTGATTTTGTCCCTCATAGAGTTTACGATGTACCTGGTGATGGTCCATCCGAGGTAACTTTTAAATTTTAATGTCCAATTATTATTGACAACGAATTATTACGTGCACTAGTTAAACTCCTGTTACTAGATAACGGGTTATCTCTAGGTTATCTGTTCGTTTACACTAATCTGGAGCGCTCCAGTCTCAAGGAACATATATTTATACAGGGTGTCCCAGTATATGTGTCCACCCCTTTTTCCTCCTAGAGTTGTTGGAATTTCGAAATGAAACTTGGTAGGTCTTAGTTATGTTGCATGAGGTTTCTTTTAAAGGTTTAGTTGACTTTGTAACATTCTCCAGTTTTTCTCCAGCGCATCTAACTCTTGATTTTCTAATGGCGGTAGGTATTTTTTATGACGAATTCTGATAGAAAATTTAATTTTAAGACTAATTTATTCCGAGACATCTTTTGATACGACCCACCGTTTGCGCGTAAAACGCAAAAAACTGAAAAATATTGCCCTTTTGTAAACAAATTCCTATTTATCACTGAAACCAAGCCTTTTACGTAAAAACACCTCGATACACACGTTGTAGCCTTTAATTTTCCTTTCAGGTGATACCAAGATCAAAGTTGTAGGTTTAATATTTAACGGTATATTATGAATGAAAAATATACCTTAAAAGTTTTAAAAAGTAACAATCCAGAAAATCGATATGAATAGAAAAAAAAGTAGCTGACATAAACAATTAAAAAAAAGTGCTTATTTACTTTATGGAAAAAAGTATATAAAAATTATTATAAAACAGAACAGAATAAATTTATTTTTCCATATGAAATTATTATATCATAAAACTAAAAAAAAAAATTGCCTTTGTTTTCATTCATAATGCCCCGTTAAATATTTAATCTACAACTTTGATCTTGGTATCATCTGAAAGGAAAATTAATAGGCTACAACGTTTACATTGAGGTGTTTTTACGTACAAGGCTTGGTTTCAGTGATAAATAGGAATTTGTCTATAAAAGGGCGATATTTTTCAGTTTTTTTGCGTTTTACGCGCAAACGTTGCGTCGGATCAAAAGATGTCTCGGAATAAATTAGTCTTAAAATTAAATTTTCTATCAGAATTCGTCATAAAAAATACCTGCCACCATTGGAAAATCAAGAGTTAGATGCGCTGGAGAAAAACTGGAGAATGTTACAAAGTCAACTAAACCTTCAAAAGTAACCTCATGCAACATAACTAAGACCTACCAAGTTTCATTTCGAAATTCCAACAACTCTAGGAGGAAAAGGGGGTAGACACATATACTGGGGACACCCTGTATATAAAGCATATTAATGCGAAAACATTAGCGCTACGATTATTTTTGGTGCGAATCTTGACCCAAAACCCCATGTTTCAGGTCCTCAAGTTTGAGTATAGTTTAGTATGAACGAAATGGTATCTGAGGCCTTGTTTACGAGCTTAGTACTTATCATTAGTGCTTATGCTGCTCAGTATGCTGGCTTTGTGACAAGTAATCGTTCACTCGTTGGTGTGAAACGAGGAAACTAATCAGAAGCAAGTGACTTTTTCAGGAATGTGTTTAAACATTACTCAAATATTGTTTTATCGACAATTATAGCTGTTCTCAAAAAACAAATTGATGAAAGGAAAGCGTTTGAGTGCCAGACAGTGGTTTGGACGGAGAGTCACTATTGCCAATTCAGCCCAGTTGTTAAAATGGCTCGTAATCGAAGATCAAAAGGTACAAATGTTTCATGAAAATGGGAACCAACCAGCTTAATGTTTTATTGGCACAACTGCAGTTGATTCGTTTCAGGTTGTTGGATCTGTTGCGTAGTGGGGGGGGGGGGGGGGGGCTTACTTGTCGGTTAGTAAAATAGAACTGCATTCTATCCGCTTGGCCTTGCCGTGTTTACTAATAATTTTTTAAACGTTGTTGCAACTGATTCAGCGACAACGTGACAACTACTTATATCGTGTAATCTTGGCATAAGAACTGTATAATATATGAATATAATATTTATTAAAATATTGTTCTTTCATAATTACTTAATTAAATTCAAAATACAAAATAAGATCTGAATCGTACTTACGAGACCTGATAACTGATGAGTGCCAACTAGATTACTATAGCTGGATATCAAGATGGCGCCCCTTACTGCTGCTGCTACCTGGTGGCTGGAACATTCACTAGTTCCTTCCCACCAACTGTTTTCCGGTCTGCCCTGAAGAAGCCAGCCGTAATCCGCACCATACATCCCTAGCTTGTAGGCCTGCAATGGGTCGAGATCGCTAAGAAATATGTTTAATAATTTTGTATTATTCATAAATTTACAGAGTATTTAAGTAATATAGACTGTTGTTCCGTTAAACTATAATTGTACAATTTATTTAAGTCATTGTTCTTTGAAATTATAATTCTTGATAGTGGCAATATCAGTCAGGTTCTCTTTCACTTCAAGTGATAAAATGCCAATACACTCAATAAAATCAGAAACTATTTTATAAAAGCTTTTTTTTTTTTTTTTTCTTTTTCTTTCTTTCTTTTTTTTTTTCTTTGTCGTTTAAAGGCCAGTTAACCATTACTTAGTCTTTTGTGCCTCTTGGTCGGTCCACTGGTAGGTGGTGACATAAAATTAAAAATAATAAATGAATTTCGAGGGCAATGTTTTGTGCTATTCTGTCTCTTGGATTTATATATATATATATATATATATATATATATATATATATATATAACATAATGTTTTTGTTGTTAATGAATAAAAAAAATTTTGGACAAATTTGTTTCTTAAATCTTATAAAATGTATTTATTTTAACGAAAGGAGCATTTATAAATAACACTAATTTGTGACGATTTAATTACAGGTTACCAACCTTTTCTAGCCAGAATAGAGGTAAGTCACATTTTTAGATTTTTTTTTTCTTTCTATTTCTTTTATGGGTACGAAATGCGTATAACACTTTAGGATTAAATGATTAAATGCAAAAAAGGAAAATTATATTCTTAAAGATCATGCACAGTAGATAATAATATTTCATTCTTCCGATCAAGCAAACCTTGGACTGACTATTGGTAAAAATGTTTGATCTGTCGAGAGAGGTTAGAAGTTACAAACTGTTCTTTGAATAAAAAATATAGGAAAAATAATGAAAATTTTAAATAATGAAACATTAAAAGGACCGCTAGGCAACTTTCAACACGTACACTATGAGAAATGATGAAGGATATGATAGAGGATATGGACTCTTCCTGACCTGCCTGAAACGCAAACAAAGCACAGCTTGTCTTGTCACATCAAATATACACGGAATCATGTCATTTCTTCGGGCGGTTTGGGATACCGCGAGCCTGTGGTTAATTAGTATTATTTGTTAATAATGTTCTTTTTATTTTTATTTAAACCTCTACAAAAATTACCCCACACTTAACTGCCTGATACTTCATCTTGGTCTTAGTCGTTAGTAACAATACAAAATCGATTTTTTAAACAAAAAGTAGTTTTATTCAACTATTCCGATCGAACCTAAACTATCTCTATTATAGTAGTCTCCACGAATTTATGAAGTCATTTCAAACTATGAGAGTCTTAATAGAAAACAATACATGTAAAGTTTAACATTTATATGAATTCGAATGAGTGATAAGGTTGATAAGTTTATCAGTGAAAATGACAGTTTCTTTTAGATAAGGTGTCCAAAATGTTATCTCACCTGACAGAATACCTCGGGAGCAACGAGTGGTGAGAAGCTCCCAATAATGATCCTAGTGTCCAAGTCCTGCAACAATCACAAAATCAATTCAAGATCTTTTTCTGCAATTGTCTTATTTTCTATTTTATTAGTTTTCTTGAAGGTCCGTTTCTTTATCAACCCTCTTCTTCCGACAAGCATACACCTATAAGCTTATGGAGTGAAAGTGGACAGGATTTGTCTGCATAGATCGTAAGAATTACATTCTTAACATTTAATTACCATGTATATCTTTTAATGTTTAAAATAATTTTAAAAGTGTGTTCCAGACATTAACATTTTTACACATTAAGATTTTCAGTCTTATTGTAAAGTAAATCATTTTTTTTTTTTAAATAAAAAAGTTATATGCAATAAATTTGTTTTAAGAGATAAAATGAGCTTGATTATATATCTCTCAACTATAATGGCCTCGATACAATAAATGATATAATTGTAGAAAAACATGAATAAATGGACGTTTAAAACACAATAACACGAAAAAGAACACTATGGCACACTAAGTGTGCCGAGCGATGGCCCGTGTTCCAACAGCGGCCGCGACTACTGGAAGGTTAATCAGAATTAGTTGTGCATAATCCATGTATCCTTTAATAATATTCTGCCAAAAAAGAATCGTAAAGTTTTATGATATTTTATTAACCCCATCGCTAGCGTACACACATAAGTGAGGCGGGCTGGGGCGTTCGAATTGCGTCCGGCCTCCGGGGCAGAGGACGGAGGCGGCCTCTTTCAACGTTAGCTTTTTTGGGGAGATTTTTATAAGTGAGGCCCCAACTCAACTTTTCTGTATTTTCGGATTTACCCCTTTAGTTTTAGATTCCTCTTACCGAGACGATCCATTTGATACCCCAAATGATGGGTTTTGGATGGAATGATGGGTTTCCTGTGGAACAATAAGTACAAAGCGGACACTCCTCTAGGTGCTGAGTCAAACAAAACTTTTACGATTTCTTGATTTTTGCCTTTAATAACGCCCTAATGTCCTTCATCATGCAAAATTTCAAGTCTCTAGCTTTTCGGGAAGTGCCTAAGAATTTTGATGAGTGAGCGAGTCAGTGAATGATATTCCGATATTGGCTATATCTAAGAAACGCTTCAATGTAGAATTAGGAAACTATCCAATATTACTCACGTCTAGCAGTGTAATTCCTCTGTAAAATTTTATAAGTTTATCATTATTTAGTTTCAAGTTAGGAGGGGGTAAAAATCAGCTCTATTACTACGTGTGACGTGATGCGTTGGTCAGAACTTGGCCTGGTGCACAACCGTGGGATATATATATATACATACATTACATAGTTCAAACTTGGTGCACAAATACTTTCTCTCAAACAAAAGGCCAAGTTCGTTAACCAGCAGAATCCGCCGGTTTCTAGGCAAATCCTTTATAGGCAATTGGACGTGGGGAATGTAATTACAACATTTTTAAGGCCTCATTTGTAGCTGTTTTTTTTTTTTTTTTTTTTTTTTTTTTTTTTTTTTTTTTTTTTTAAAGTGAAAACAAGCACAGGCTATATTTTAAACTATATTTTCTGAAATATCCCAATACTGGTTGGGAAAACGTAGTTATTGTAAAGATTCTCTTGGAAAGCTTAATAAACTTCCTACAAAAACAGGGTTTATACATTTTTTGTTAGAACGATCCTATTCGAAGAAATATGTGCTTAAAATAATGAATTTATAGTTTTTTTCTTTTGAACGGAGTTTTGTCTCTGTTTGAGTAAGTTTTTAATTGGTCTGTGTTTTTATTACTTGCAATTTTTTTTGTAACGCGCATTCGTAAACGAGAAGCATAATCACGATAATCTAGATTCGTAATGTTGTTTAGAATAGTAGAAGTCGAGAATGCTGATTTTTTTCCTCACCCTCCCAAAAATGTATTATGTACAGAGAGAGCCCCAGGCCCAAAGGATTGGAAGCAGGAGCTGGACTTAAAACTACACGTTATTCTACGCTTACGTACAAGGAGGATATATTTACAATCGGATTTAAGCCTAATTAGTCTAAAATACTAAATCTAGGGGGAGGATTATACAAGGAAGTAACATAAAGCTAACTTAAAACTAACAGATAAACTTGGGGTCTCCCGAGTCTAGTGGCAAACGCGCTGGATTCATAAGCGGGAGATGGTGGGTTCGATTCCCACCTCCGGCAGGAATTTTCTCATCTCAAGGCTCGCTGGGAAAATTCCTCGCTGCACCCTGGATGTCGGCGCTAATGACCTAGAAGTAGATGCGCCGTAAAAAAAAAAAAAAAAATAAAAAAAAAAATAAATAAAATAAATTAAAAAAAAAAAAACAAAAAAAAAAACAGATAAACTTAAGCTATTATATACTCTAATTACAATATTTACAGCTGCTACTAAACAGCGTCTTCGCAGAGATCCAGGACCCTCCTGGTGCTGCCCTGTCACCTCTAAGGTAGAGGAGGCGGTGTCAAGTCCCTGAAGGGGGGGTTCACGAAGTACTGGAGGCTGTCATAGAACTTAATATGACGCCTCCGTATGAAGTCTTGAACCGAGGGCAGCATCAGCTCATCGTGGAGGAGGGATGGGTTCTTCCTTCGGAGGGTAGTGTGCTGCACGGCCCCAAGCAGGACCCCCTTCTGGAAACACTGCAGCCGCCTGAGCGTATGAGGGTACATGTACCTTAGGGCGGGCGCCCCATGCAGAAGATTCGGCCTGATGATCGCCTTGTAGATCTGCAGCTTCAGCCGAAGCGACGCCTAGGCCGATCGCAAGAGATGATTCAGGCGAAACGTTTCCTGTGGATTGTGGCGCGTAAGTCTCGCTTTTCTTTTCCAAGCGTTTCGAATGACACTAGGGATGAGAACGGAAATGCGCTATGACGACGCCGTTCCTACGAGACGGAGTTTTTGTTTAATTTTATTCGGCACGCTCAGCTCAAAAAAAAAAAAAATGATTTAAATATTTGCCTAGAATTGGATAAAGCCCTGGAGGGTGACATGAAGAGCAAGAGCGAACCCTGAAATCGCAGAAAGTAATTAGTGTCTTGCGGAGGATTGTTTGCTCTGAGAGTAATTTCCCTTCAGTGAGAGCTTCGATGAAGGACCTTTTCCTTCAAATCCTTAATCCTTCAGCACTTCTTTCCTTTTTACTTATATCCAATTCCAGGCCCTAGGTCCTTAGCTCCTTCTCCTGGAATTTCGAGGCGAGCAATTTAAGTTTGTTGCTAGGATTGCAGAGCAGAAAATCCTATTTCTAGTCAATATTTAAATGGTTCAATTTATTTAGTATTACTTCGATTCTCCATTTGGAGAGCCAAGGATGGAGAAAACCAACAAATCTTGCCACTTAACCTTCTTGGTTTTGGTAATTAATTCTGACTCCTCTTTTAATCAACATTTTCGCAACAGTAATTTACAACAAAATTACACAAAAATAGTTAAGCTACAATTTTTGTAAAACAACTTTTTGATCTAAAAAGCAAAATAATGTTAGTTACAATTTATAGAGAAAGTTATATTTAACAGGTCCTTTTCGTAAAATAACATTATTTTGATAGTCAAACGCTTAACTCCCTGCCTTGAAAATGTCCTTCAAATTTACTTGCACCTCTTGCATTCTCAATCCCATTAACATTAGAACTTGTGTATTATCAACCTGATCAAAAAGGAAAAGAGGATTGTCCTTCTACATGTGTAACTAATATACAAACTAAGAAGAAAAAAATGAAATGCATGTATTCATAGGAACATACAAATTTTATTTATGTACTGTTTAAGCAGAAATATACTTACATAATACGAATTTCATTACATGAATTTCAAGAGATATATATTCTTAAAAATAAAAGAAAAGTTATGTCTGTTAGTACAATACATTTTGATTCTTCCGTCTGGAACATGATGATCTATGAACTGTAATCTCTGACGAATCGTGTCGAAAGCTGACAAATGTTCAATATATAGAATTTTTTCTCGATATAAAGAAGAAGTTTTCTATGCAACGACTTAGGGGATTTAAAGAAAATTCTATATAAGGAGATTTTCGATATTCAGGGTGTCCGAAATAAGACGGCTCATGACTGTTCACCTTGTTACGTTTTATTAGGAAGAATAACCTAGTATTGTAAATTGTATTTAATTGTTCATAATTTTAGTTACTCATAATGGTTATGGGTTTGTAACTTGAAACCAATAAACGATTATAAAAAAAAAAAGACGGCTCATACTAATTTTGCGGCCAAACTGTTGATCTGAGAAAAAAACGTTAGAGGAAAAAGTTGTAGAGCTTGGCCTAAGCTTTCTAAATATGCCAACTATTTAACATGTTGACTGCGCATGTGCGCTTGGCGCTAGATGAAATGTTGAAGTTTGCAGATGACCCCTATTATTATGCACATCATTTTGAAGGGAATTAAAAAAAAAAAAAAACAAAACCTTTGCCGCAAACCGCACTTCAATATCTTTAAAATCAAATGAGTTTCGTGCGATTCGAATTTTATTGTTTTAAATTAAAACGATTTTTTGTAGGCACTCACAGAGGTCTGTTATGAATGTGTGATACATGACTTTGAGGTATTTTTTCCTCCGTTTGAGCCGTCTTATTTGGGACACCCTGTATAGAAGTTCAATACGCAGAAGGTCTACTGTATTCTGATTTCTATTATTTTTTATTTAGTTATTAGTTTTATAAAAAGTATCGAATGTGGTATGAGCAATAATTTGCGCAGCAAAATAAAAATAATATTTGCAAATTAATGTTTGTTCCCGGCCTTTCAAAAACCAAAATAAACTCACATGAATACACATAAACAAACGAAGAGGCCGACTTCGGTTTTACCCATGACCTTAAACAAAAATATATGGAAATAGAATGAGTAAATTATGCATGTACTTTGAGTGCCTGGAGCTGAGCTGTGATTTCTCCCTCTGAGAATGTAACAGCTGCTTTGCAGGAGATGTTGGCTTCTTCCAGCTCCGTCACCAGATCGTTCATGCCCTGAAATATCAACATTATTCGTTAGCATTTCAACAAGGTTATGCCACTCTGGGGTTACAGAATCTTGAATAAGATGAAAATAATTAAACTTCTACTTTTACTCTTGTCCTACTAACTACCCGAAAACGTTACCCGGGTGTGAAACGAAAATATTAATTTTTTTTTGTTTTTTTTACGACGCACCGATTTCTGGTCCGTTTGTGCTGACATCCATGTTGCAGCCAGAAATGTTCTCAACGGGCCCTGACATGAAAAAAAATCCCTGCTGCCGTTGGGAGTCGAACCCACCATCTCCCGCACGAGAGTCCTTGTCGTTAGCCAATAGACCATCGAGAGTCCCCATGATCTTTAAGTAGCGCCATTCCGGCGTTAATCGCCCCAAAGGTTGACACAGGTCTAGGAATAATAACGGAAACGCGCTTAAACGACGCAGTTCCCGCGAATCGGACTTTTTAGTCTAGGAATCCGAGATTGAAACACAGTCTAGGAACACATTGAAACTACGAGCCCAAAGATGCAAGGAAACAGTATTAGTCAAAATATTTCAGAGATGGATGATATTTCAGCGAAAGGGAGATAATTGAGCTGATCGGAGACGTTTCAGCTGATGGGAAATTATTCAGCTGATGTGAGATTGTTCAGCTGACGGGAGATATTTCAGTTGATGAGAGCTAATTCAGCTGAGACGTTTCAGGTATTTCATAAAATGTCCTATGTTTTTTTGTTTTGTTTTTTTAATTTTGGCTGTAAGCAAAAAGAAATGTCGGTCTAGGGGAGCGAAGCTCCTCGGTGGGATTAAGAAAGCCTGTTTTTCTTTGGTTTATGTGTACTGACCCTCAAATAAATCGTATCTTTATGTAACTTTGTACCATTTCTTGTTATTTATGTTTCTTATTATTTTAGAGTTTTAAATGATGAATTGCCCAGTTATTTATAAATAAATTAATAAATAATGAATAGCTATACTCGATATTACACAAAATCTGAGAGAGACAATTAAATACAGAGTAGCAGATGTGTAAAGTATATAAAAGTTTTGAAATATGTAGTTATTTCGGAAGATGTGTGAGTGAATCGAAGGCTATTGTCAGCCATATCTCCGTCTGGCTGGCTGAGTTATTGGGTTAACACCGCTTCGTTGAACTAATCCAGCTCGGCGTGTCTGGCCTTAAGGGATACTCATTGTCTCAGCTTTAGGCATTCATATGCATGCAGTTGTAATTGTTGTGAAGTCTGATTGTATTTTTAGCTTAAATATGCATTAGCGATGACTAAACTGAAAAAAAAAAAAGCGTTCAGCCTACTAGTTTAATCCTTCAAACGCTCTGAGCGCATTCATACGGGCTTGAAAAGTAAGGCCCCCAGCGCTCTAGACGCATATATGTGGGCGTGAAAAGTAGTGCCCCCAGCGTTTTAGACGCATATACGTGGGTGGGAAAAGCAGTCCTCTAGCGTTCTAGACGCATATAAGTGGGCGTAAAAAGCAGTGCCCCCATATATGCGGTCTGGGTTCTGGACCCGCCACTAAAGGCTTGACTCATAGTTGTTCGTATTCCTTCCTTCCTAAACCGGTTAATGGGCGAAGTGGCAAACAAAGAGAGGAAACTTTTATTTTTAAACAGCTGTAAGCCAGTAAAAATGGTATGGAAGGAAACATGAGGGCCGCCGATACCGGGAGCGCTTCGATCTTATCTCACAGTCTCGGTTTACGCAGATCGATCCCACCCTACAAACCTGTGAAGATGCTCGTCCCGCACGACAGTTAGCGATTGTAAGGATAAGCAACTCCTTGACTGCTTCCGATAAGTTTGGAATTTGCAGTGGGTGGTATCCACAAGAAATTTACAACTTTGTCATTGTCTCGTCACTGCGCGTTCTACGTTTTCGGATTTCTCTGCTTCTCTGTTGTTTTTTTGGATTGCACAGGTCAACATTAGATCTAAAAAAAAAAAAAATAAAACACTCGGAGCGGTATGGTCCTTATAGGGTTTTGGGATTCAAGATCATTTGAAGGTCACAGAGAAACACCCGTAGGAAAAATCTAAAAACATTCATGCGCATGTTTTTGATGTCCCTGAGTCCGAATCTGTAGTTTGTTTAAGACCTTTACGCCTTTCCTAGAGGTCATTTCAAGGTCAAATAGAGAAAAAAAAAGTAGATAAAAATCATTCAAAAATTCATTTCTGGGAGGTAGTGCCAGTGAAGCAAACTACGGGTTTGGACACAGGGACCTCAAAAACATACGCATGCATTTTTCAGATTTTTTCTACGGTTTTTCTCTATTTGACCTTCAAATGACATTGAATCTGTTGTGATGAAGGTTAACCAACCCCCCCCCCCCCGTTGCAATAAGCGACCCCCAAAACCCTATAATGACCATACAGCTCCGATTGTTTTGTTTTTTCCAAATGATCAAATGTTGACCTGTTAGCGCGGTTCCTCCCTCCCCCAAAGGGAGGAACCCCGCTTATAAGGTTGATCTCATGAAAAAATCCGTTAGTGCCGACTAGAAAATTTCGCGTTTCAGAACCTCTAGAGACCGAAAATGACGGTGGTTCAAATTTGTATGTATATATATATATATATATATTTGTCTGTTCGCTCTCTAGCTCCTAGACGAATGGTCCTCCGATTTTGATGAAATTTGGTAAAAAAATGGTTCGTCTAATTTGAAAGGTCAAGTTCGTTAACCAGCAGAATCCGCCCTCTGGAAGATGGCGTTTGGGGCGAAATTCGCGCAAACAAAATCGTAACGCTTACGTTTTTGAGTTCATAAGCTTGAAAGTACTCGTTTTATAGGCTTCTTGGGCAAGGAAAACGAATGAAACCATTTTCAAGGCGATAGCTTTAACAGTTTTTGAGACAATTGGAAAAATAGTTTTTGAATACCGTTTTTGGTTTGGGTACTTAGAATCATGGGATTCAGTTGAAACATTTTCTGCATTTTCTACTTTCATTAAAACTAATATGTTGAAATTTTGGTTACGTTTTGAGTAAAGGAAGGGTTAGAATAAAATATTTTATTAACAGACAAGAAAAGTTTTGGTAACTTTGTATACTTTCGTTAGTATCTCGAAAACCGTTGACAATCTTGTGAAGCGGAAGGTTACCATCCGAAAGCTTACTAAATGCTCTACAAAAAAGGTTCTGAAGAAAGTTTTAATAAGGCGATGTCAATCGGAGAAATAAGAGCTTAAAACTTTAAAGTAATTGATTTCGTTTATTCGAGCGGTTCTTTTTGTCTGTTTTATTCCTTGTTATTTTTTAATTGCTTATAGTCGGATAATGTATTTGACAATAAAACAGATTAAGTAAAATAAGAAGATCAATTTATTGTTAGAAATGTAGCGTTCAAAGAGAGAGATCCCAAGGCTTTCCAAATGCCTCTGAGCGGAGGCCTTTCTGGCCGACTTATGGGTTGGCCGACCCGTACAGGTAAGATCGTAAATCAAGACCGAAGACAACCTGTAGTCTTCGGAACGTCGTTTTAGTAGTTTTTTTCTCCTATTCGGCTAGGAGAAAGAAACGTCAGACTTTCAGGAAGAAATCTGCATTTGGACGTTTCGGCTGCACATTGGCAGCCTTCTTCACCTAAAAAAATACATACAAATTGTAAGTAAAAAAAAAAAACAGGCAGAAATTAGCGTAGTTTATACATCATGACAATGATTAGAACCAATCTTATTATTAAACAATGAAAATACGGTAGTTGGAAAGTAAAGTATAGGTGAATACAATTTATAATAATCAATATACAGATACGTACCACGAAACGTCCAAATACAGATTTCTTCCTGAAAGTCTGACTTTTTTTTCTCCTAGCCGAATCCCAACTATACCTTGTCTTCGTATCTCGTTCTTCGTATCTCTGCAACGGCTATCTATCTCTATCTCCACTATGTAAATCAAGACCTTTCAAGACTGGTGGAACCAAAATAATAACTGATTCTATTGTAATCTTTCCAAATTAGACTAGGGATAAGAACGGAACCGCGCTAAGATGATGCAGTTCCTGCGAGTCGGACTTTTTTATTAACCTGTTGGTTGGCATTTAGTTGTAATTAGACAATGGAAAAAATAAGTATATTCTACTGACTAGAGAGTAAATGTCCTCATTCTGTGAGAAGGTGGTGACCGTCGCCCAGGTGAGATACTTCAGGAGGGCGATCCTTGCAGGGTTGTGCGAAGAGTCAGGAGCCACTGTCCGGAAGAACAGAGGGAACTCGCGGCGGTCCGAGAGGGCTGGAGAAGTCGACCCAAAGGATACCTGGAACAGAAAGACATGAAACAAGATATTCCACAATAAGTAGATAGAATACATCGTCCCTACCATGTCAAACTGTCGAAGATTCGAGACTTTGCTCTTAGGGCGCGTTTACATCTGAACTGTATACGACAGTTCTGGATTTGGTATAATTTGCGATAAATGAACGGCCCGTTTACACACATAAATTTGTGTCCTTTTCTAGCAAATAATCAGTCTTTACACCTTATGGTATATAGGAGTTTCGACAATACAGCTAGTAGCCAAGATATTTATCTCTGACATTTATTCTTCTCTTTATAATAAGCGTTTACACTTGATAAAAGTATAAAAAGCTTGTGATAAAAATATATATCTCAGATATTGTTCGCAGTTTACATTACTCGCAATTTCTGTCTGACATAAATAACCTGCAAAAACTATCAGATGTAAACGCACCCTTAGATTGTGGACGATACGGCTTGTTGTAAATTGTCGCAAATCTAACCCCTTGGTTTGTGGCAAATTGTCACAACTCTAACTCTTTTAGTATAGCCTTAAATGTCTTAAATAAAGTATCGAAGTAGCTCATTTTTCAACATATTACTTCGTCAATGGATAGAATATGTTCGTTCTCTAGTTTGCTCCGATTTGCATATTCGATAGTTTGACATGGTAGGGACAACATGTAATATTCAAAATTATTTTCTTGTAGAACATTCACGTTATATGTTATTATAAATTAGCATAATAAAAAAAAAAAGTTAAATAAACGAGAAACGTGTTCTAAATTGCCTTCTTTAGGAATGACAGAGAAGGGTGATTGATTAATTTCTGCTTTTGTGTAAGTTGGCTACAGAAAGTTTTCTGTGTCTTTGACGCATGCAATATCTCGCTTTTGTTCGAGATGATCTACTCGAATAACAGTAGGTTTTAATGTTTTTTTAATACAAATCAAACAAACATTATCTGTTTCTATTCTAAGTTTTCCTAATATCACTAGGAATAAGAACGGAAACGGGCTAAGATGACGCAGTTCCTCTGGACTTTTAAGATCTGAATTTAGCACGATTAGAAATTGTGAAAGATAAAGAAACTCTTGATAAGAGAAAATAAACTACCCTGGCGGAACCTAGTTTTTTTTTTTTTTTTTTGTTTTTTTTTGTACGGCGTATCTACACCTAGGTCATTAGCGCCGACGTCCAGGGTGCAGCGAGGAATTTTACCAGCGAGCCGTGGGATGATAAAATTCCTGCCGGAGGTTGGGAATCGAACCCACCATCTCCCGCTTATGAATCCAAGGCGCTAGCCATTAGACCACGGGAGACCCCCGGAACCTAGTTATTCCGAAATAAAGTCTGCTGAACTGAATCTGGTTTTCTTTGTTGTCTGAATAAGGATATAAAGATGAGATGGAGACAATGTTTCTCTTACACTTCCTTTATCTTGTAACGAACTCCATTTTTCGTCGAACAGCTTAAAGTAGAGGGCTTCTATTTCTTCTTCTTTTTCGGTTTCATTTGTTTTTTTTTTTACTCTCCTACGTAAAATCTGCTACTATGTTGATATCTTCCATGGTTTCAGTGATAGCTTGGTAGGATGATTCTTCACTAAAAAAAAAAAAAGAAGAAAACTCCGACTCTCAGGAACTGTGTCATCTTACACGCGGTTCTGTTCATATCTCTAGTGCTATTAATAAAGGAGTAGTGGCAATTATTGGTGGGGTTTGATCTTTCGTGAAAAATATAAACGGGGTTCAAAACTGGGAACCCGAATAGTTACAGATTTGCGTTATTAATTTTTAATATTACTTTGCTTTTCTAGATGCAGAAAGTAGGTGTAGCATGGCACGGCGCACAGTGGTGCCGAGAGGGAAAAACCTCCACAACCGAAGGTGTTCAATCGCGTTTGAACTAACATTTTTTTATACCTAATTAGTTGTAGAAAACTGTTGTAATATTGATTTTCCATTTTATTAATAGGTATGATCACACAAAATCATTTTGTTGACTGTTTTCTCACTGAGTAAAAATCTCACAGTTTTTAGTGAAAATTAAAACAATATTTTATACCACTTATTTTATTCCTGAAAAATTGATATTACCCAGGAAGTCTCATGAGTAGAGCCCGGAAGTTAGGCAAAATGCCTTTTTTATCTGAATGGATATATTGAAGAATCAGATAGAAATAAATATGTTTCCGTGCATTTAGGAAGTGTAGAGACAATTTTTATTTTGCCTTTTTTGCCTATTTTGGCTATTTTCAGATTTAAAGCCTTTTTTTGTCTTTTTTGCTCGTTGAGTATTTAAAATACATATTTTCATTAATAAAGAGTGAGATTCCTCTTTGCCTTGTCTCCTAATAAATGCCTATTTTAATTACAATACTGCCTATTTTCAGTATTTCAAGTGCCTTTTTGCCTGCCTATTTTAACCAAAAATAAATGCCTATCTTCCGGGCTCTACTCATGAGTATATGTAGCTTTTTAGCTTTTAAACGAATTATCTTTTTTGCCAAAATGTACCATGAGCATGGTGCATTTAGGTTGTGAAGATATCTGTAATGGAACTCAATTATCCGTAGTTTATATGGTGTAGAAAAAAAAAAAAAAAAAAAAAAAGAAGCGGTACTTAGCTGAGCTCTCCACATAGTGTTACCTAAAAGTACATGTTTTGAAGTTGCTTTCATATAAATTTCATCACCGTATTCGGCCGTATGTGTGCAGTAAAATGAAGCGAAGCAATTATTTTACGAGAAATGAGTTTACCGTAACTATTTTCTCTAATAGCAAGTAACTGAATTTTTACAGTGAGATCTACCTAATATCTCGTGAGATAAATACCTCGAGACCAATTAACTGTATTACATTGTTTGTTAATTTATTCAACTCTGCATTCAACAATACATTTGGAAGGATACATATCTCTACCAATTGAGTAAAATGTGACTTTTTGAAATCGTATACTTGATGTTTTTCACGGTTTTCGTACTATAAAACCCGTTAATCTTACGAAATGATCATTCTATCGAATTGGCAGCGGTCTCATTCGACTCAGCACTACAAAATACTTTAAAAACGATACCAAAATCAGAAAGATTCAAGGGCCTACAGGTTTTTTTCCCCAAATCGGGTGTTTGGCACCACTGTGCGCCGTGTAACAGCGTGTATGTGTATATGTATTAGCGGGGATCATTTATCGCAATTTGATTTAACGAATTATTTCAGGTCAACCTCGGTAGTAAAATTCTTTTACCATAAACATTAAATGTCATCAATTCAGGCATTCATTGGCCAACAAAATTATCTTTGTGTTAGAAGGATGTGAAAACATGATGAGAAAACATAACTGAACAGAGAATATCAAATATTACTTAGTACCGAGTATAACTTAATGCCAAAATGCGGAGAACTGAAGTAATTATATAAATTGCCACAAGAAAGGTAGATGGATATAGGTATAGTGTTTTGTGGTTGTTGGAGCCGTTCCACCAAGAAGGTAGAGGAGAATAACATGTTCTTAGGTTCTCTCCATCATTCCTAGCATTGGCAGGATCCCAGAAATCCTCTTTTCGTCTGCTCCTTGTTTGGGCTATTATTTTATTTGGGCATTAGTCTGATTAAACAAAAAATGACCACGAGATTATTTTTTGTACAAGAGGTGGCCAGTTCGTCCTTTCGGAGCTCAGTAAATTTAGCGCATTTCTCAGTGAGGCAACCAATGCAATTAGAATAAAGCTAAGCTATTTTATATCTGCTAAGCTATTTTCAAATGAATACCTTGACCGCTTTCTGGATCTCAAAATAAATATTTTCTATTAGCATGGGTTACTATACAGCACAAGCACAGAGCACAATTTTGTAGGCAACAGTCCCATAACCAGTAAAATTGGTCCTTCTAAATGTAAGTTTACTAAATGTTATCACACTGGTCGTAGTTACTGTTGTATTGTAACGAAACTCGGTGTATGGCGTGGGTTTCTAAAGACAAAGACGCGTTTACAAATTAAACTAAATGGTTCATTAGCCCAGTATATAACAGGCTTCAAAAGGGGGTCAAGCTAACATTAATTCCCCCACAAGATTTTTTTTTCTAGTATCCTTAGGTATGGTGTGGGTATGCTGAAACCAACTTTTCCAGGTCAGAGACCGGGAAGGCGGGAAACCGCGAGATTTTGTCACTTTTTTTAGTTTTTATTCATTAATTTAAAAACCGTCGATTTTGGTTAAAAAAAAAAAACAAACTTCAAATAGGGGTAAAGAACATTAAATTCTGCTTGAAATGAACTGGTCATTGTCCAAATTTGGCCAGGTAAAAGTGCCGCTAGCCAAAAAACAACAATTTTTTCCAATTTAGCGGAAAACTGTGGTGAGCCTACTTTTAATAGAGTTACAGCTTGGATTCATCAATTCTTTTGATATACCCCCTCCCTAAAAGTTAAAGAGCATCAATAACTGATTCCGAAAAGCTAATAAATTTCACAAATTTTAAAATGTTTAAGTCACCATGGAGCCAAACTGCAGACAACTTATTAGTGTGCCTAGCGGAATTTTTATTTTATTCCAACGAAACTTGGCATGCATTTTCCAACTATTATTATTTGTACAGAATTTGGAGTGTGTTAGACTGTCTCGTATTTCGTACGGTAGCTTATTATGTTCGGAAAAGAGTTTTGACTCCAGATAGGGATAAGAAAGAACCCTCTACTTCCATATATTGTACTGAGGTCCTGCAAACATGGCACACTCCTGTCGGCATGGATACGCCATATCGGGAAACGTCTCCTACACGGGGTTATATCGGTAAACATCCCCTACATCGGCAAACATCGGAGAGTATTATCCAGGATCACAAAGGGCATATCTTCCTTTCCATTGCCCAAATACTATAGGACTTACATTGTCCAATATTTACCTTTGTGTCTTTCATCTTGAAAAGCTGTGGACCGGAGGGCAATAAATTCAGAAGAGTGACTTTTATATTTAAAAAAAAAAGTCCGTTTTACATGAGCTTCGTCGTTTGAGTGTTTCCATACACAGGTATATACATATATTTAATTAACGATAAGGGAGCGATATTGTATCGTTTGCCATCAGAACGACAAATCTATTCTATAGGTTTGCTCAAAGTGTTTCACGTAACATCAGGATACAGTTTTGGGCATTTGTGTACTACTTGTAAATACAATACAATACAATATATTCCGGGTTGCCCTCCTCAGTGGGAGCGCACCGCGGCCGTGCGACCTATTGTGCAACCCGTTGTGATCTCTCCTCAGAGTACTACCTTCCAGTAATCCAGAAGTCTTCTTAACGATATTTCGCTTGGGTCAAGATTGGTATCCTTTGTATCACCAAAGTACCTAAAACGTATGTGATCTAGCCGTTCACAATCACGGATGATGTGTATCGGCGTCTCTTCTTCTGCTCCGCACCATCTGCGGGTTGACTATTTTTATTTTTATTTTATTTTATGATGAGCTTCGTAATGATAGCGATGAGCTCATGATAAAGTTGGTAACACGTTCCTTGTCCAGTCAACAAAAAAAAAAAAAGAAAAAAAGAAGAACAAAAACTAAACAAAACAGTACCACAACATTAGGTATTAGATAAACAAACTATTTTAGTGATTTCCTGTTATATGTATATAATTCATTGATGTCTACAAGACATAAATGTATATTCAAACATAAATAAAAATAAGAAGAAAAAATAAATAAATTGAACAGGTAATAGAAATTATTGCATAGTTTGTTTATATCTGAAAACTAAATAAATATAAACAAAACAAAAAACAAATAAATATATATATATATATATATATATATATATATATATATATATATATATATATAAATTATAATAAAAGGGGTGGTTAGAAAAAGTAAGTTCTGGTAAATACTATTCACTTCTTCACGCCTGATGCGGTGTTCATTCGCCCAGGCTTTCGTAATATTTTTAATTTCTCTTAATTTCGAGTCTGATCTCTGCCAGTCTAATTCCCATTCTTGGAGGACCTGTGCCTGTAATGATGTACATACGTCTGATGTTGTCAGTATGTTAATGTCTATAGTCTGTCTTTTTGTCGCCTGTTTTGCCGCTAAGTCTATACAGGTGCTTTGTGGTATGTCTTCATGTCCAGGTAACCATAGCATTGTGACGTGTTTGTTGTTAGTTTGAAGAGTGTAAAGATGAGAGAGTATTCTTGTTATGAGTGGGTTTGTACTGTAGATGTTTTCCAAGGAGAGTAAAGCACTTAAGGAATCCGTACATATTGTGATTTTGTCTTCTTGTATAGTATTGATGTTTGTCAGTGCTAGTAATATTCCTTGGAGTTCTGCTGTGAAGACTGTGGTTTGTTCAGGTAATTTCATCTGGTATGTTATATTGTCAACTATTGCTGCAGTCCCAGTGCCGTATTTTGTTTTGGATCCGTCAGTGTACAGGTACATTGTGTCTAAGTTCTGTTTTATTATGGAATTAAATATTACTTGTAAAATATTGAGGCTGTCGGGTCGGTTTTTCTGTATTTTGTCAACGTCAAGTCAATTCTTAAGTCCTTGACTCTCCATGGAGGAATGTCTGTAAATGTATTCGCGTAAACAGGTATTTTTGATAGTAAAGAGTACTTTCCACTTTCCGTTAATCTCACAATTAGTGGTTTTACTTTTGCGCGAGATCTCATGTAATGTTCAATATTGGTATTGCTCAAAAAACTGTGGACGCATCTGGTACCCAAACCTGTTGCTTTTGCAATAAATCTAGAGCAAATTATTTGCCGTCTGTATTGCAGAGGAGGCTCACCTGTTATGGCACATAGACTCTCAGCCGGGCTAGACCTAAAGGCACCAGTAGCTATTCCGAGGCCAGTATTATGGATAGTGTCAAGGAGTTTTAATGTGGTTGGGCTGGCAGATGAATAAGCTATGCATCCATAATCCAGAAGAGACCTGGTATACGCACGATAAAATGCAAGCATAGTACATTTGTCAGCACCCCATTTGGTATTACTTAGAATTCTTAGTAAATTCAAAGATTTCTTGCATTTATTAAGAAGTCTTTTCAAATGGGGCAACCACGTGAGATGTTTGTCAAATGTCAGTCCTAGAAATGTTAGTGTGTCTGTGCAGTTAATCTTCGTGTTGTCAAGCGTTAAGTCGCAGGTTATGTTCAGTCGTTTTTTAGAGAAGATCATGTATTTCGATTTTTCTTTTGAAAATTTTAATCCTGATTTACATGACCAATTCTCTAAATTGTGTAATGTCTGTTGAATATCATGTTCTGCTGTGTCTAGTCTACTGCTTGTACTGTATATGAGGAGGTCATCAGCATACAGGCAATACTTTACTCCCTGGGTAACACAGCTGCTGATAGAGTTAATAGCGATATTAAATAGCGTTGTACTCAATTCCATTCTCTTGTAGAAATACATCGGATAAAGCAGTACCTATCCTAACTCGGAATGTTCGTGAGGAAAGATAATTTTTAAGATATATTAATATATTCCCTTGTATGCCCCATTCTATTAACTGTGTTAAGATGATTCTTCTCCACACTGTGTCATATGCCTTTTCAATGTCCAATGACACAGCAAGTAAGGATTTCTTTTGAAGAAATGCATCAAGAATATCGTTCTCCAACGTAGCCAAATGGTGCATCGTGGAATGCTGTGGTCTAAATCCACATTGATAGTCACAAAGACGTTTTTGACTTTCCAAGAACCATAGGATCCTTTTGTTTATCATCTTTTCTAGCAGTTTGCTGCAACAATTCGTCATAGAAATGGGCCTAAAACTTGAAACTAAATGTTTTTCTTTCTCTGGCTTTAATATTGGTATGACTATAGCCTCATTCCAAGAGAAAGGATAGGCGCCGTTCAAATATACCTCATTAAAATGCTTGAGAAGCGTTACGAGGCCTATGTTGGGTAGATTTTTGTACATGTCATATGTCAGTCCATCCGGTCCGGGTGATGTTAAGCGTACGTACGGTCTTGAGTGCGTGTGTCAGTTCGTTAATCGTAAATGGTTCGTTTAAACAATTATTATTTTGTGTAGTTATGTTAAGTATTATTTTTTCTTCTTGAATTTTGTACCGTAAAAACTGGTTCGAATAGTTTTCATTACTGGAGACTGAAGAAAAGTATTCTCCAATGACATTACTCATTTCTCTTTGGTCTGTTACAGTAATGTTATTGTTTTGAATTCCAGTTACAGGTCGTCTGTATTTTTTGTGTTGTATTTGGTTTATTTTTGTCCATATGTCTTGGGCAGAAGTCTGTTTGTTTAAACTTGACAAAAAATCTACCCAGCATTTTCTCTTGCTATTTTTAATTGTCCACTGGGCCTTCGCCTTCTTACGCTTGTAGTTCTGAAGGTTAATATCTGATGGGTTTCTACGAAATAAATTTAGAGCCTTCCTTCTATCTTTAACAGCTACTTTGCATTCATCATTCCACCAAGGGACGGGTCTTTTTGCGTACTTGTCAGAAGTCTTGGGTATACTGATTTCTGCTGCCATTGTTATAAGTGAGGTAAAGTCCTGAATGGTTTTTGTTCGTAAGGTTTGTATGTTATCAGTAAAAAAGTTTTGAAAACAGTGCCAGCCAGCTTTTTTGGTATTAAATCTTCTGATGGTATTGAAAAGTGGTGTGTAGCGGGTTGACTAGCTTACTAGTAAAACTACTTGTAAAACGTATTCTTTCTGTTCCTCATATTTCTGTCTAAGTCTTGTAAGTCTTTTCTGCTACTTAATGCTGTAGTACGTATTTTATTTCGGTTCGAACCAAATTACATTCGAGAATCGCCCATCACTACTACGAATCGATCTAAATAAGTCTAGTTGATAATATGAAAAATATACCTGTAACCTAAATGAAGAAAAATTTAAGACTCTTTTTCATCAAAAATAATATATAATGAAACTACTACTGTTACAACATATTAAAATATATAGTTATTATTGCATATAAATCTTTATCAAAGAAAAAGTCCGTCACGCAGGAGCTGCATAACTAA
This sequence comes from Gonocerus acuteangulatus, assembly GCA_946811695.1. NCBI lineage: Eukaryota > Metazoa > Arthropoda > Insecta > Hemiptera > Coreidae > Gonocerus > Gonocerus acuteangulatus. Next base: position 47,385,279 of record OX328130.1, on the reverse strand, counting down.
GCAGTTTCCTCAGAATTGGGTAGTGTCGAGTGCATTCATGAATAATTTGCTAAAAATAACCTATATAGATAAATAAAATAAAAACATAAATAACACCTGTTTCAATTCAATTCAAACATAGTACAAAGTAAATCCCCCCCCTTCCGATAGACCGATTTAGTTCATTTTTACAACACTTCTTCCTTATTAGATACCCAGGACGTATACTGCGTTTCGTTACAATACAGCAGAAATTACGACCGGTATGAGCAAATTAGTAATTTGGGTCCGGAGGAAACCCCCCCCCCTCCTAATGAACCGATTTAGTTTATTTTTACAACACATTTTTCTCTTTAGTTGACCAGAACGAATACCGAGTTTCGTTGAAATAAAACACAAATTATGGCTGGTATTGGCGAAAAACTACTTTGGCTCCGGAGTAAACCCCCTCTCCAGATGGACCGATTTTGTTGGTTAACGAACTCGTTCAACCGTTTGATTGGGGAATACTGTATACCAAGTTTCGTTGGGAAGAAACAAAAACTCTGGCCGGTAACGTGTTAATGGACTCAAATATAACTATATATATATATATATATATATATATATATATATATATATATATATATATATATATATACATATAAATTTTAACTGGGGTCATTTTCGGTGTCTACTAGGTAGGATCGATAAAGATTCGAAGAAATTTTTCAAAAATTCCGTCATGAGTGCAACCTCAATTGCTACTTTCCTTCAGAGGAAAGTGCTAAAAAATGGTTATACAAATTAAGAGTACACTTTGAAACCTTATTTTTATTATATTACCTTCTTACCTCTAGTTGGAGAAACGGAAGGCATGTAGTCGTTGTACAATGTTATTGTTGTAATTAATATCTGTTACTCATAATAGTAAACCTTTAAAAACAAAGTAAAACTTCTTTAGTCTTTCCAAAACATCCCCTCCCCTCCTTACATAACTCCTGATTAAAATTTGAAACAGTTCTAGTTGATCGACCCTTAGAAGATAGGTCCTTGGAGATCGGTTCAAAAAATCGATACATCGTGTTTTTAAGGTTGATCTTCTAAAAAATCGATTCAGATCGCCCATCTATAACTAGTATTAGGACATGTAGGAGGATATTTTGTTTGACAGGTCCTGGAAGGAAGTAAATACAATTTGAAGTAGGGGAAGTTATTCATGGAAAACTCCAAGATGTCCACCCTAATAAGTGTAAACAAGATGTCCACCCTAATAGGAGGGAACTGACATTACAGGCTATATATATTAATGAATCCGGTAGGATATGGTCGTCCCTCAACTCTCCCTTCAAAACGCTTAAAGGACCATATCGACCAGAATTCAAGAGGCATTTCCTACTTAACACATCGAGTAGTCTGCTTAAGCTTTTAGAACATAGGCTTTGAAGTCTCAACATAGGCAGAAATGAGTCTTTGTTACTCATCCTGAGGTGGCATTTTTTATATAATTCCTTAAATATCTTGAAAAAGGTTGACAAACCGTGGTAAGAGAAATACAATACATTTCCCACTAAAAAGATTGTCATGTGAATTTCTGCAGAAAACTCATAAACTATTTGGCTCCTGAAAATCGTTTATTATTTTTAACATGTTGAGGTAATTTAAATAAATGACTTAAACAAGTTAATTCGTTTTTTTTTGTTAATGGAAACTCTTCCTGCATTCAATAATGATTCAGCTTTTGCATGGACGCGGATGATTGTTTTTAACACGACGGAAGGTAGGCTGGTTTTGGTAGGAGTTGTAACGAGTATAACCCAATTCCGATTAATTCAGTTTACTTCTGTGGATGTATCCCCATATTCTCCCGAGGGTTCGTCCCTAGGGAGGTAGCGGAGTGGGAAGAGGACAAAGAAGAGATAGGAGGGAGTTAATAGGCAAGAGAGTAATGAAGGGAGTGATGGAGTAACGAGGTGACAGAGAGTGAGGTGTGCGTGGGAGGGAGTGAGAGAGTTTTAAGTGAGGGGACAGAGAGAGTAAGATAGAAGGAGGAGAGAGTGAGTGAGAAAGAGAGAACAGACATAGTGGAGGAAGTGAGAGAGGGAGTGAGTAAGAGAGTGAGAAAGAGAGAACTGAGAGAGAGGAGGTGAGTGAAAGCCTCTACTCATTATCGATATCTGTTTGGAGATTGCTTCCTTTGTTCTGCATTGTCTTCGATCTTCAGCAATTATCATACTCCAACAGTGGCAATGTCTACTTTATCTTCAAAAACTCTTCTATCTATAGAACTTGAAGTTGGAGGCAGTCGTAGCTTTCCTCAGACATTTTCAACAATTTCCTCATTTGTTTTGCAATTTCCACAATATTTGCAAATGATTCACCACTGGCTGGTGTAGATGAGACCTCTTGCATGGCATTGGCATATCTTTTCGGAATTGTTAAAGAAAACCACCTGCCAATGCATGCGCCATCGCTCAAATCTTGCTGTATTTTCAATAATATACAAACACTTACCGAAACTCCGATTCACTCTAGTGGCAAACGCTTTAAAACCAGAGTGGATGGGGCCTTTGGCATTGTAATGGCAAATCATTTTCATTTGTGAAAGATAATCACTGAGCACTGCTATTGCGATTTTCCAGCTCTACTTTCAACAATAAGTACACATTCACCAATACTACTATTCACACAATAAGATAAACGCTTTGCTACTGGTGTGGATAGTAGCTTTTCCATAGCTCTCGGGCAGTTCGGATCTTTTGCTTATTTTACTATTTTCTAAATATAACCTTTTGGGGTAAGGTTTACAATCTTTCATATCTATATGGTTCTGAATTCTCTTTAGAAAGTTTGAAAATGATTTTTCGCAACAAAACCTTTATGTGAATGGAGACTATCCAGTGGTAAGCAGTAGGATGATCCGCTGGGAAAACAAAATACTTGGGTCTCTTCATAGCTTTTATTATTTCTGAAAATGTCCCAAACTTTAAACGAATTATACAGAAGTAATGAAATAAAAACAAGTATTCCTTCTTAATAAAACATTTTGTATTAGTTTTATCGTAATTTTGATCAGTTCTTATAGGAGGATATTTTATCCACAAAAATTGGATATTTTTATAGGCCTTAGGTTTGAAGAATTAATCGAGCGGATCATAATATTTAAAGCTAGTAAAAGGATTCCATATATATCCGTGGGATGGCGGATTACAGAAAATACCCTGCCTTGTTTTTTTAGGGGGGAGGGGATTGCCCAAGAGAAGAAATGGAGCAAAACACGGGCTTCAACCGCAGCTATATTCAACTCTATACAATCTTCTTCTCTGTCTTACACATGAATATATATATATATATATATATATATATATATATATATATATATAAAGTATAATTAGATCCATCATTACTCACAATATGTGGGATCAATATAATATAATTTCGAAACGATCAACAAAATTGTCATTCATCCATTATATATTTGAAAAGGGCATGACAAATTATGAAAGCTTTAATATTAAAAGTCCGGCTCACAGGAACTGCATCATCTTAACGCGTTTCTTTTCTTATCTCTAGCGTCATTTGGGATAGAAACGGTTAATGTTTTTTATTAATCCTTCGTCGAAATCGTAAATACATGTATTAATGTAAGATGAAATCTACAAACGAAGCATGGCCACAAAAAGAAAGTAATATTAATCCCTAAGCGGAAATTTCTCAATGTAAGCGCTGATTTGCCCGAATGACATCGCTCTATATAAATTTATATACATACAAATTTGAGCCAATGTTTTCGTGATCTATAGGCTCTGAAATGTGAAATTTTTAGGGCCCTCATGTGGATTGCGGGGCTATTTTTTTTTTTTTTTTTTTTTTTTTGATGTAAATAAATTCAATTAATTTATTTTATAACTCATCAATTAAATAGGTCCAATTCATTTACAATTGTACTCTTTATTCCCTCTAGTAATTTTTGTTAATTATAACAAAAAACTCAGTTTCCCTAAACCTAACTTTCCGACAGAGAGAGGGCCAGAAAGAGAGATTGTGTGAAAGAGCGAAATCCTACACGAGCCATAAAATACCTTCCAAAATGTCGAACACGAACCGCACAATGCCTAAAACCGCATATTGGGTCGCTGTAACCATTAACAACAACCTTGCTTCACTAAATCAGGCTGGGAAGTGAATTCTCCTGTAACCTGGCTGCTTATTGGAGATTTGTGACTTATGTATTGATTTGTTTTAAGATTTCTTGATATTTTAAGGTTTAAATTTATCTAATTTTTACATTGTATTCATTTGCATAACGCATTACGGTCAAGCATTATATGGAATCAAACAGTTTCTACGAGTTGGACTTTTGGGAGTGAAATACTACTTTAGCTCAACCTTGTTTTCCAAAAAAAATTTACAAAAGAAGCAGGGACCGAAAATAAGTATTAATTTTTATTTCAAATGAGTTTCACTTTACCTTTAATTTTTATTATTGGGAAATAATTAAAAAAAATCCATCGTAATTGATATGTTTTATTATTTAAAAAAAAATTCTAATCATTTTCATTTCAAAAACTTAAAAATAAAAATTATTTGAATAATGTTATTTCAAAATTTTTTTTTTTCTAAAAATTTTTAATAAACATTTTTTATTACTTTAACTTTAAACATTATTTTAAATAAAAAAACAATATTAGTGCCATAATGAATAGAAAGTAATGCACAAAAACAAATTCTAGAATATACAATATATACTCATACAAATCAATTGGATTTAGACGAACTTTCACTGACATTTACAAATAACTTCTAATAAACAAAACGTTCCAAATCAAGTATTTATTTATTTATTCCGAGGATAACAGATATTTAATAAATGAGTTTCACTTTACCTTTAATTTTTATTATTGGGAAATAAAAATAAAAATTCCGTCGTAATTGATATATTTCATTATTTTTTTAAAACAATTTTCTAATAATTTTTATTTTAAAAACTTAAAAACAAAAATTATTTCATAACAGTTATTCATTAATTTTAAAAATATAAATTATGAAGTAATTTTTTTCTCATAATTTTTAGGGGAAATTTAATTTTTATTTTGGCCCTTGAAAATAAGTGATAAAATTGTTTTGATAATAATTTTCTCATATGCAAACTTTTGTCAATAAATTTTAATAAATTATTTAGTTGTTCATTTTCTCCAGAAAGCAAATTTATAAGTCGGTCTTGCTCAGCTCCTCTACAAACCATCGGGACATTAAACACAGGAGGATTGGGGAGTTGAGTAGCAGGTGCAATTTGTATTAACCAAATTGTATTGGTATCAGCTCTGCATAACGAACATGACTCAGATCATGAACTATGAAAGTATATTTATATATATAAAGTAATTTCGTGTTGTAATGTCCAGCTAGACATTATTTATACGTTTTGTGTTCAAGCATGGTTCGAAAAGTTTAAAAAAGTTCGACTCGCAGGAACTGCATCATCTTAGCGCGGTTCCGTTTTTATCTCTAGACTCATTTAAAATGATTAAAATAGAAGCTGTTATTATTTTGGGTCCACATTTCTAGAAAGCATGAAGATTAGATAGTTAGCCGTCGAGGTGATAAGTAAATATGGAATGGTTGGGATTCGGCTAAAGAAACCTCAATACGATTTTTTTTAAAAAAAATCTATATTTAGGACGTTTCGGCTACTCATTGGTAGCCTTCGTCAGCAATGAAAGTGCCGGGAGGCAGAGGAGGACCAAAGTTGACAGTTCCATCTTTACTTTCAAGAAAGGTCTTATTTACGATCCTACCTGTATGGGTCGGCCAATTTTAATCTAACTCTTCCTTAACTCCAAACGTAACACAAATTTCAACATATTAGTTTTAATGAAAGTAGAACATGCAGAAAATGTTTCAACTGAATCCCATGATTCTAAGTACCCAAACCAAAAACGGTATTCAAAAACTATTTTTGCCAATTTTCTCGAAAACGGTTAAAGCTATCGCCTTGAAAATGGTTTCATTCGTTTTCCTAGCCCAAGAAGCCTATAAAACGAGTGCTTTCAAGCTTATGAACTTAAGCGTTACAAAAACGTAAGCGTTACGATTTTTTTGCGCGAATTTCGCCCCAAACGCCATCTTCCAGTGGACGGATTTTGCTGGTTAACGAACTTGACCTTTCAAATTGGACGACGGATTTTTGTGCCAAATTACATCAAAATCGGACCATTCGTCTTCTACCTAGAGAGCGAACAGACAAATATATATATATACATATATATATATATATATATATATATATATATATATATATATATATATATATATATATACACAAATTTGAACCAACATCATTTACGGTTTCTAGGGGTTCTGAAACGCAAAATTTTCTAGTCGGCACTTCTGGATTGCGTCATGAGATCAACCTTATAAGCGGGGTTCCTCCCTATAGGGGAGGGAGGAACCGCGCTAAAAGGACAGAGGAGTCTGTAGATGTGACAGAATCTGTTATATTCGCAAGATCTAAATAAAACAATATGACGTTAAACTTGAAATAAATAAGATCGGACAGTTTTTGTAGATAGTAGAACACGAATTCTTGTCAGGTTGTGTTAACAAGGAATGATATCTTGTTAAATCATTATTGCTAACAAAACGCAGGCATACGAACTAAGTATTATTCAGCATTTGAAGTTAGTTAAGAGTTTGTTCTTGTTTTGAAAGTTACTTACAATTTATAATGAAGCCTTCGTTGGGATAATTTAGATTTTACATTGCTCTTCCCCGGCATTAGTTCCAGGTAGAAAACTCGGTCCAATAAGAACAAATTGTCTTTCTAAAGCTATTTCCCCCGGAACGAGGTAGGAGGAGTGTAAAAGAAACAGCTTCAGATTGATGTTCACTACGTGATGAGGGAGAGAACTACCCCCCCCCCCCTAGTTCAATATCTATCTACCATATCCAGGGTTCAATATCGGGAGCTGGAGGTTGATGACTGATATTTACCTAGTAACTGGGTGAGTGGCTTTCGTGCATTTCATCAGGAGCGGTGATGAAATTTGAGCGGCATTCAAATTTTGCATGCTTGTCAATATTTGATGTAAAAGAAGGGTCAGAATTTATTTGTATGGAGAACATACTTTATGAGCTGCTGGCTGAAGTTCATAATGGTTCTAAATCAATATTTTTTAATTTTATTTTATTTTAATAAGACTTGAATCTTTTAGCTTTTGGGGCCTACGAAATATTATGTTAATATCCTATGGTTAGTTGATTTAATATAGTGCAAATAATACCAATAAACCTAATATCTGATCAGAGTGTCTACTGCACGAAATTGAAAACAGAGCACCAAAAAGTCATGAATTTTGAAACCAAGTCACGAAATTTCAGTTCTTACCGGAGTGTAACGTAAATCCCGGTACTTCGGCGCATTCGTATTTGTCGCAGTTTTCGCATCCATTTACAAATCAATTATTCAATTTTTAGATATATGCAGACTTAAATATTGAAATTATATAAACAGGGCCAATTTTAAGCCAATAGTTAAAGCTTTTTCGCTTATGAAGAATACATGCTACGTAATACATTTACCCTCGAAAATACTAACAATGAAATGAACTGTCTTAACGATCCATTCTGCCTTCAGGAACTCCAGCAAGCACTAAAACACACTAAAGACAGCTCACCAGGACCCGACAATATAACATACTCAATGCTCAAACATCTACCCAATAACTGTCTCTCTCAATTATTACATGTTATGAACTCAATATATGCCTCAGGAAGGCGAGAAGAAATAGTGTTAGCCAGACTAAGGATAGGCCACACACGTATAACTCATGAATACCTTATGACAAAGTCTGATAAACCATTGTGCCAAATCTGTAACAAAGACCTCACAGTTCAACATATACTGACAGACTGTAATTTGAGACAAGACTTGGAAATTCCACGAGACATGAACGAATTACTCCGTGATAGCAGTCACCATATCAACGCTATACTTACCTTTCTTAAAGACAACAATATTTTTAACAAAATTTAACAAACCCCAGACCAAACTCCTCAAATAGTCAACATGTGGGTGTAGTATGTATTACAACAACCACTTAATTTTCTTAATTCATTGTCTTTGATTGTCTAGACCCAAACTATGCTTTAAACATCGCCGTTGAAAGTTTTTTTTTTTTTTTTTTTTTTTTTTTTTTTTTTTTTTTTTTTTTTTTTTTTTTTTTTTTTTTTTCTTTTAATAAACATCACGCATGACGTGATATATTCATTTATTAATCATTATTTTACATAGGATCCTTCCTATTGATTGTACATGGGGCTATTGTTCTTATGTATGTTATCATATTATGCATAGAACCTATATTGTAAATAGAAACTGTTGCGATTATATATAGTCATATTGTACATAGGAACTATTTTTTCGTTTCCTTTATAATTATAAGTTTTTCTTCCTTTACTTCTTATTGTTTTTTACTAGTTAATTTTACTTTTAGCTGTATGTTATCCACAAACTTAATTGTATAATTAGATTGATACACACAATAATGTAATTTGATTTGTAATTATGTAATATTGTAAATATTTTGTTATTGTTATGTATTTATATTTTATATGTGTACCTGGGCGAAACGCTGTCAATGCGGGGTGCTCATAAATAAATTATAAAAAAAAAAAAAAAAAAAAAAAAAAAAAAAGTCCCTGAAAGCTGGACTAATAGCATCGTTATTCCGATACTCAAACCAAATAAAGACAAATCTGCTGTTACAAGCTTCAGACCAATTTCTCTAACCAGCTGTGTCTGCAAAGTATTTGAAAAAATGTTAAATAAAAGATTGCTTTGGATACTGGAAAGAGAAGACCTACTGTCCCCACATCAGCGTGGTTTTAGAAAATCTCACTCAACCACAGACCATCTAGTCCGACTAGAATCTTCTATTGTGGACTCTTTCTTGAACAAGAAATCAACGATGGCGATCTCATTTGACATACAAAAGGCATTTGACACAGTATGGCAGAGAATAATTATTTCAAAGCTCTATGAATGGGGTGTTCGAGGAAATGCGCTTAAATTCATAAACGGGTTTCTCTCGAACAGAACATTTCGAGTTAGAAATGGAGCTTGCATCTCAGATGTCTTTAAACAGGAAATAGGCGTTCCACAGGGGAGTGTATTAAGCACAACACTGTTCCTCATAGCAATGGATTCTGTCAGAGAATTTATTCCTCCCGATGTACAGTTGAGAGTTCTTGGTAACACAAAATGGGGAGCAAGCAGGAAAGTAATGCTAACCGTCTATCGTAGTTTCACCAGATCTCTCCTGGATTACGGATGCGTTGCGTACTCGTCTGCTAAACCCACTACTCTTAACATGCTCAACATAATTCACAACACCGGTATTCGATTATCGCTAGGTGCATTCAGGTCTAGTCCTCTTATAAGTATGCTTGCAGAAGCAGGAGAACCTCCTTTACATATAAGGAGAAATATGCTAATGGAGCGATATCTTTGTAAAATGAAGGCTTATCCTCCAACTTCATGTGATTGTCTAGACCCAAACTATGCTTTAAACATCGCCGTTGAAAGTTTTTTTTTTTTTTTTTTTTTTTTTTTTTTTTTTTTTTTTTTTTTTTTTTTTTTTTTTTTTTTTTTTTCTTTTAATAAACATCACGCATGACGTGATATATTCATTTATTAATCATTATTTTACATAGGATCCTTCCTATTGATTGTACATGGGGCTATTGTTCTTATGTATGTTATCATATTATGCATAGAACCTATATTGTAAATAGAAACTGTTGCGATTATATATAGTCATATTGTACATAGGAACTATTTTTTCGTTTCCTTTATAATTATAAGTTTTTCTTCCTTTACTTCTTATTGTTTTTTACTAGTTAATTTTACTTTTAGCTGTATGTTATCCACAAACTTAATTGTATAATTAGATTGATACACACAATAATGTAATTTGATTTGTAATTATGTAATATTGTAAATATTTTGTTATTGTTATGTATTTATATTTTATATGTGTACCTGGGCGAAACGCTGTCAATGCGGGGTGCTCATAAATAAATTATAAAAAAAAAAAAAAAAAAAAAAAAAAAAAAAAAGTCCCTGAAAGCTGGACTAATAGCATCGTTATTCCGATACTCAAACCAAATAAAGACAAATCTGCTGTTACAAGCTTCAGACCAATTTCTCTAACCAGCTGTGTCTGCAAAGTATTTGAAAAAATGTTAAATAAAAGATTGCTTTGGATACTGGAAAGAGAAGACCTACTGTCCCCACATCAGCGTGGTTTTAGAAAATCTCACTCAACCACAGACCATCTAGTCCGACTAGAATCTTCTATTGTGGACTCTTTCTTGAACAAGAAATCAACGATGGCGATCTCATTTGACATACAAAAGGCATTTGACACAGTATGGCAGAGAATAATTATTTCAAAGCTCTATGAATGGGGTGTTCGAGGAAATGCGCTTAAATTCATAAACGGGTTTCTCTCGAACAGAACATTTCGAGTTAGAAATGGAGCTTGCATCTCAGATGTCTTTAAACAGGAAATAGGCGTTCCACAGGGGAGTGTATTAAGCACAACACTGTTCCTCATAGCAATGGATTCTGTCAGAGAATTTATTCCTCCCGATGTACAGTTGAGAGTTCTTGGTAACACAAAATGGGGAGCAAGCAGGAAAGTAATGCTAACCGTCTATCGTAGTTTCACCAGATCTCTCCTGGATTACGGATGCGTTGCGTACTCGTCTGCTAAACCCACTACTCTTAACATGCTCAACATAATTCACAACACCGGTATTCGATTATCGCTAGGTGCATTCAGGTCTAGTCCTCTTATAAGTATGCTTGCAGAAGCAGGAGAACCTCCTTTACATATAAGGAGAAATATGCTAATGGAGCGATATCTTTGTAAAATGAAGGCTTATCCTCCAACTTCATGTGTAAGTGGCATAATACAGAATGCGTATATCGAGGATTATGAACAAAAAAGAAATCATATCCGGCCATTTCTTATAAGATGTAAGGAAATCGAAGATACTTTTGGCTTGGTAATTCCTTATATAAAAACACACATACATTCAAGAACACCTCCATGGACAATACGTAATTTCAACATAGACATGACACTCGCCAAATTCAAAAAGACAAACCCAGCTTCAAATTTTCTATACAAACAGTACTTCACAAAATTCACTTCAGAATACAAAAACTCCCTAATTCTTTACACGGATGGCTCAATAACAAAACACGGTGTAGGAGCAGCTGCAATCTTGCAAGATGATGTGTACAGCAAAAAACTCCCACCAAATGTTAGCATCCTTGGAGCAGAACTGCAAGCCATTCTCCTCGCGTTGAAGAGTCTGCCATCAACACAACAAACACACATCATCATTTGTAGTGACTCTTTGAGTTCACTGCAATGTTTACAAAATATATACACGACACATCCCACATGTATAGAAATAAAGGACGAAATACACAACCTACATGCTTCTGGTAAACATGTAACTCTGTGGTGGCTACCGGGACATGAAAACTTAGGACTAAACACAATTGCTGACCGACAAGCCAAACTTGCAACAGAAGAACAAACTTACGAACCACTCGACTCGTACTATGAAGACGTAATACGTTACACTGACCTAACAATACGTTACACTACTGGCAACTGGATTGGACTAACACAACAGAGAACAAACTGAGGACGGTGAAGTTTACGGTAAAAGAATGGCCTTCGTCACACAGAAATCACGACGCGAAGAAGTCATATTAGCCAGACTACGTATCGGCCACAGTCGTGTGACTCACGAGTACCTAATGACTAACAAGGACAAACCGACGTGCCGAACATGTAACTCAGAACTGACAATCAAGCATATACTAACTGCTATTTAAGACAGAACCTTGATGTACCTATAGACTTGACAGAACTCCTCGGAGATGACAGCCACCACATTGATACAATACTCAAACATTTAAAGGACATAAACATTTACAACAACATCTAAGTAAATACCAAGTCAAAATATCTGGTTAAAATATTTTAAAATTATTATATAAGAAAATGTTCTAGGAATATGCTCGACTAAACCTACTTTACATCGCCCTCTACTGAAAAGACCGAAAAAATGCACTTCGCCATAGATGCGGTGCGATAAATAAATAAATAAATAAAGCTTTTTCATTTTGATTAAAATTATTTTCTTTTTAATAAGCATGAAATATGCTTTTCAAATCATTAAAATGTCACGAAAAAGTCCCGAAATTGGCTTTCACAAAAGAAGTAGACACCCTGCTGATGTATTTTACATCTCCTCAATGGAAATAATATCTTTATTTATAAATTAACACCATAACGCGAAAATACTACTGCTTAACCACGAGACTAGGGTAATGAACGAGAAAAGTTGTACCAACCATTACCTTAATAAAATATTTTTAAGTCTAAATTGAACTGAATCAAAAAAATAAAAAAATAAAAAAAAAAATTACACTTGTTGGGATTATTTCTGCCTGTCTACATAACTTGTTATAAACTCTTTATAAAAGAGTTGAGACACATTTAAATAATTTGACTAAATTAATGGCACCTTTATAAATAAATCTTTTAAATAAAAAATAAGTTATATATCAAAAAATTATAATTTAAAGTAAAATACTAGCATATAATTTTTCATTAATAAAATGTTCTTTTTTAAATTAAAATGTATTTATTTTTACTTTATTTTTTACAGTTCAATTGTATATTGCAAAAGTTTTATCACATATGGCAGTATCACTATTATAGACCTATTTGCTAATCGATTTATTATTAGTTGTCTGAAATTATTTTAATTGGAAGGAGTTCCAAGCCCCAAAATACATGTGTTGGTATTAGCGTAATACCAGAAGTTCTTACAACGTTAGTCATGTCAATCATTAGTACAGACTATCAATGACTGACGACTAACGGATACTTTGATGTTTAATTTTTCATATGAGTGATGATTAATATGATCTACGACTAATGATTACCTTGTGTTTTCACTAACGAGAATAATCATGAATCATCTTGATAATATTTAATCCCATGATTAGTTAGTCATAAGTAAAATTAAAATCATTTGTGATCATTCAGTTCATTTGTGCACTACTCTGGGCGTGAGCAACGAATTATTTGAAAAGTAAAGCATCATGAATAGCGCCTGGATTTTCTGCTTATCCCTTACCTGTACCATGTTCCAATAGGGGACGACTTTAGCCAAGGACTCCGTGACGTCCGAACAAGAACTTCCCAGCAAGACCATCATCTTCTCCTTCCTCGTGTACAGGGCGTGGAAGAACGCATCCAATCCTCTCCCAGGATCACACTGTAACAATGCAGTTTTACGTATAACAGATGAATAAATGGAGAAAAAAAATTAGGGCCTTCTGCTCAAATTCAGGAACATAAATATGCTTTATGTCTACCCGATAAACCTATGTAATTTACTGTATAACATACAGACTTCTTTTTCGTAAATGGCCACCGCGCATGAGCGCACGCCAGTGTACACTTTTTTGTAACGATTTTTTTTTTTTAGTTTAGTCATCGCTAAAGCATATTTGCGCTAAAAGTCACACTGTTTTTGGGAAGAGAGTGTGAGCGAGAGAGAGGTTGTCTAAACGATGTTGCTATTAAAAATTCCAATAAAGTGTTTTATAGATTGGAGTCTGATTCCGGCCGAGAAAATATTGTGGGTATTCACTTTACTGGTGTTAGTTTCACTGTAAAAGGAGTCGCTTACAGAAGGAAAGACACTGTACTTGAATGCAAATTTTTAGTCTAGTACATTTTTCCACTTCAATTATAACTGCATTTGTTGTTCTGTGTATTTTCATCTATGCTTTGGGTCAGTCTCATTTCAAGGATCTATGTAAGTACTCGTTGAACTAATGGAGAAAGCCAGTAAGAAGGGGTTTTTAGTTTTTTTTTTAATATATATATATATATATATATATATATATATATATATATTTATATATATATATATATATATATATTTATATATATATTTATTTATTTATTTATTGAATTGAAGAGCTCCGTAACTAAGACTATAAGCTCTTAAACAATCCAAAAATGAAATACAAGAAAAAATTGAATAAAACATTAAAGAATACAAAAGGAAATTAACACTTGTCTGTATACATGGTGATTCAGGTCTAAGTAGCCAAACTCTAGGCGGTGATTGTAGACATAATTTCCAACAAAAAAGTTCATTTCAAGTATGGTCCTATTCCGAAAGGAAAAGGAGCTATGTCTAATTTTCTGTTTTTTTAACGTAGTCATGTTTTTTAATGAATATGAAAGGATTTCTCAAAAACTATTCAAAATAATTAAATTCCTTCAAAAATACATTACTTTAATTCACTAAAGTCATTATTGAATGATACTTTCTGGACGTCAAATAAAGCACTTCTGTTTTTATCAATGAATCAGATAATTTTCGCGATTTTTTCCCTCAGCCTTCTAATGGACTACAGATTTAATACTTACAGGAAAACTTCTACTTTTAGTAAGCATTAAATCTATGAAAATAAAGGGGAAGTTTATTAGGGAATAAATTGAACGATTGGCTCCCTTTTGTCAAAAAAATGTGGAATGTAGTTTTGTTACTTTAATACCTTGTGTGAAGATATTAAAAATTATTCTTTTTCTAATGGCCAAACTGTAAGTATCCATTGTCCATTCCGGAAGCAATAAATATAACTGAATGAAACGATTGGAAAAGGTTTTCATTTGAGAGATATGTTACATTTCATGTGTTTCAATTTTTCATTGATTTATGTTTTACATGATGTATTTGGCACCCAGTTTTGACTAGAAATTTTGAGCGGAGAATTCAAAAAGATTTCAGGGTAGTTGAATAATTGTAATTCATAATTTGAAATGTTTACAAATAAAATTTGAAATAAAACTTAAAATTGTGCATAACATTGCGGGAGGAAAATGTTAATCCTCAGTTCGGCCGCAACATTTTGTGGACATTCAAGGCCACATTCACAAGGAATGGAATATTTAACAGCCCTAATTCGCATATTTGGTTTCATGTTAATCCTTATGCACTGTAAAGATCACACAATCAGTCAGCACTAAGTTAACGTGTTTGCGGGATTTTGGACGAATATCTTCTTCAGCCAGTCCTGAATGCCGAAAGGTTCGATTCAACATTATTCAATATTTTTAAACCTCCACACGATTTCAATACGACCGACCTATTGCATTGGAAGACGTGCCGCTAGCACATAGATTCATGGTTCCTGATGGATTGCTGTCCTGCACATAGCAGCAGTGCTGTTAGGCAGTAGATGGATCCACTACCCAAGTTCATAAAGGTCCAATTGCAAATCTAGCAAATTTTCAAATATATCAATGAAAATTTGTTAAACACAAAATATAATATATCTCATAAATAAAAAACTTTTCCAATCATTTCTCTCAGTTACTTTTTATTGCTTCTGGACTGGACAATGGATACCCACAGTTTGGACATTAAGAAATGAATCATTTTTATTTTTTTCACACAAGGTATTTGAAAGTAATTAAACTACATTCCACATTTTTTTGACAAAAGGGAGCCAATCTTTCAATTTATCCCCGAATAGACCTCCCCTTTATTTGCATGGATTTAATGCTTACTAAATGTAGAAGTTTTCGTGTAAGTATTGAATCTGTAGTCCATTAGAGGGCTGAGGAAAAAACTCTGATTCATCGATAAAAACAGAAGTACGTTATTGGACGTCCAGAAAGTATCTTTTATTAATAATTTTAGTGAATTAAATTACGGTCTTCTTAAAGGAAATTTTGTCTATTTTATGATAGCATAATTAGAATTTAATTATCTTGAACAGTTTTTGAGAAATCTTTTCTTATTCACTAAAAAACATGACAACGTTAAAAAAACAGAAAATTAGACATAGCTCCTTTTCCTTTTGGAATCGGACCATACTCGAAATGGACTTTTTTGTTGGAAATTATGTCTACAATCGCCTCCTAGAGTTTGGCTACTTAGACCTGAATCACCCTGTACAATATTCACAGCTATGATTTTGACACCTCAGAATCTAAAGTCAACATGAAAAGCAGAAGATATCAAACGAAAAAAAAAAGAAAAAGAAAAGAAAAAAAAAGGGACATTGAAAAAAAAAGAGAAAAATGTTTTTTTCTGAAAAAGCCATCTACTTTGTCTTAACATTCGCAGTGTTTCTAGAAGATTTCTGAAGGCTTCCTTTCGCAAATTTGCTGTTTTTTCCTTCCTTAGAAGATTCTGATCTCTGATCAGACTCTAGTGTCCCAGCCTCAAGTACCGCACTTTCTGTTGTCACTACTAGATTGGTATCTTCTAGGCGAGGAGGATCTGTGACTTGTTCAAGGTCAAGTTCAGAGCCACTGTGATTATGAGTACCGGGGAACTTTAACAAAGCAAGCTTTTCTAGATGTTCAAACCTTTGCAACATTATTTCTGCTGCGCTCAATAATTGGCACCTACTGGTATCTTCACGTTCTTCCCCTATATCTTCTGTAATATTTTCTTTTTCTTCTAAATTCTCTTCTATTGTGTATGTAGGAAAATCTTGGGGTTGTTTTTCTTTAGATGAGTTTTGTTCAGCAGTAACAGAAAAAGGGTTTGTGAAAGATGTTGAGGCTCCTTGAGTACTGTGAGAAAAAGGAATAACTTCATCTGTTTCTTGAGCCAGTGTACAGCTGTTTGATATGATAGCATTTCCCTGTATGAACTCTTCAGGTGGAACAAAATTTTCGGTCGAAAAATCGTATTGATTTTTAGGAGCGTTAGGACACCCGACAGCCAAATGGGGGCCTTTGCATATAAAACAGCTGATATTTTCAGTCTTCAGGAATACTTTCCAAGGCTTCCCTTCAACGTCTATAACCAGTGAAGAAGGTAGCTATTCAATGCCTTCAGGATTTACATAGCTGTCTCCTATGATTCAGGACCAAGGCTCAGGAGGGTAAATTACAAATATGGCAGCGATCGACAGAAAGGTGCATTCTCAACGTACTAAGGAGGGAGAAAATAGCAAGTACACATATGAGGGCACAGACAGGGATGAAGGACGTCCTACAGCATGCAACAAGGATCAAGTGGGCCTGGGCAGGGCATGTTGCTCGGCAGGACAATGACAGGTGGGCAAAGCAGGCCACTGAGTGGATCCCATACGGACAGAAAAGAGGAAGAGGAAGGCAACAGAAGAGATGGGCCGATTAAATGAGGAACAAAGCAGGTGCCGAGTGGATGAGGTACGCAAGGGACAGGACCAGATAGAAGGAGATTTGGAAGAAGGGAAAGGAAGACAGAGCGGACTCGTCCCCGTGGGAAGTCAGACTATTACCCCAGAACCCTGGGACGCCCTACAGAAATAGTCACTAAAAAAAAAATTAACTAATTGTATTTATTTAAATCATTTATTATGACTATTCTGTAAATAAAGGCTATATTCATTCATTCATTCATTCACTCCTATGAGTATATGTGATAACCTCGAATCACGAAGGCCAGCTCTTAAACATTGAATGGGCGAAACTATTTCTACCCCAAGTCTCTTTATGGCTTCTTCAATCGCTTCATTAGAGATTGAAGGAAAAGCATTAGATACAACAATTCTTTTAGATGGCTCTAAAAAACGTCTTAATAAAATATTATGGCCTCGAATTCTCATATTCCGATTCTCAATTACTAATTTATTTACCTCATTCTTACTATTTAAATGTTTACAAAACCTGCATCCTGAAATGTAGGAAGCAAATTTAATATTTTTAGGACCAACTATATCAGCCAAATGTAATAAATATTCTTGCTGTTTTACGCCTTTCACAGTGTATAAAACTATAGCACAATCACTAGGATATAAAGGATTGTCATTCAATAATTCAACCATAGAGGTTATGTTTTCCATAACGTTTATTCTTTAAGTAAAATGGCCTTAATTCTTGATAAAAATTGTTACTCACTAACTTTCGGTAATTAATCGATTGTTTCCGTCAAGTTAGCTTCACTTAACTCTTCACTTTCTTGAAGAAATATATATATATATATATATATATATATATATATATATATATATATATGTGTGTGTGTATATATATATATATATATATATATATATATGTTTTAAGCAATTTAACCGCAAGGATCATTGGTTGTCTATATAAAGGGGAATCTCCAAGTATCTCACAGTTTCGAGCGGCTTCTTAGGTCCTGAAGTCTGCGAATATATGTTTAATCAGACTTTTCTTTACCGCCAACCGTGTATTCAGGCCTAGATTCTAAATCTAAATAAGTAAGGTTGGTTGAGAATAGTAAGTAAAATTTTTATTCTCAGCAGTACTGCCTCAGTTTGTCTAGTGACTTGAGACCTGTTTTCCTATGCCAAGTTAGTGGATTTAATCTATCTTAATTTTTTGGTTCCTATTTTGAAGTCATTTGTATAGTCACTTTGAGTAGATAAGATATTTCAGATGTATGGCAGCATCTGACGGTAGGATGTACGAGTAAGAGATGCCTTCTTTAATACGAGTAGGTTGTTTCGCTGCTAAATTGGTTATATCTCTGCCTCTTATATGATTTTGGCAAGGAATCCAGGAGAGAGTAACATGCTGGTTTCTATTCCCATAATGAGGTCTAAATTGATCGCATTGCGGGAATAAAGAAAGAAAAGAAGATACAAGTTGTTTTGCTATATAAATACATATATTGGACTTATATTCGGAAGGGATAACATTTGCATTAAAAACTACCGCGCATCCTACGCCATCTACCCCAACCTCATTTAATTCACGACGGTCTTTTTGTCTCCAATCCAGAAATCGAGGGGATCATTGACTACGGTGCAAGTAGTGTTGTAAAAGAGCGCGCCTTTAAGGCTAGAAGGCGCGGCTCCAAAAAGCTCGAGCTCTCAGAGCTTGGACAGGGCTCGATAGAAGGCGCGAGCCTTGAAGGCTCGGCTTGGTAGAAGGCGCGAGCCTTGAAGGCTCGCCTCGGGAGAAGGCGCACGCTTTGAAGCCTTTTACTTTTCATTTCCAAAATGGCGGACGGCGGGCAAACAGCTGTTTCATGAAATATACTTTGGAAGATTCGTCCAAAATTGTTTCCGCCACACTGAAATTACTTGCTAGCAATTAAATTTATCAAGACATCGATAAACTAGATTATATGGATCACTAATCGGTTAAAAATAGTAACTTTTTCTAAAAAATAAATTCTGTTAGACGGTGATGGCAACACTGTCATACTTCTTAACTGTATGACACTGTCATACTTTTATCTCCCTTAAATAATAAAAGTCCATACAATTTTTCATTCAGATTTTAATCCATAAGAATACAGAATTTAAAAAATCAGCTAATTGAAGCACTTTATTTAGCGTAATCATTAACGTTATAAACTGAACTCTGTTGAATTTTAATAAATTACAAATGAAGCAAAATAAGAATTATCAGAGATAACAGCTAAATTACCTCCCTTTGTAAATAAAGATGCCGTTAAAAATTTAAATTTATTATTGTTAAATAAATGGTGAGATATGTCACCAACAAATCGAAATTAATAAAATGTAATAATTAAAGAGTAAGTAATTATTGTATAGACATAATCTATTAAAGCACTAGAAAGGGATTGACTATAACCGTGCTTGCCGAAGCTCTACCTTCCCAAGGCTCCAAAGCCGAGCCTTCAAGGCTCCAGAGAGAACCTTGCCGAACCTTCAGGGCTTGATAAGGTTAGGCTGAAGCTTCACTCCGGAGCCTTCATGGAGCCCTCAGAGCTCGGGCTGTAGAGGCTAGGTTCAAGGTTCAGGCCTGAAGCCTCTAGTCAGGGCTCACTTTTAACAACACTAGGTGCAAGTCGAGAAAATCCAGCCGACTTCTTGGGAAGTCTGAAATAACTTTGAAAACGACCTGTGTAGGCTTTAATTACATAAGCCAACAAATCTAAATGTATACACTCAGGGCAGTGCTTTGAATCTTAGCTGTTCCAAGGATCTCGTGATGATTCCTGGAGGAATGAAACTGAGTTAATTTAGGAATCATCTTAGCGCTTTTACGTAATCTTATTATCCCTATTGTCATTTGGAAAGCTTTGAAATGGAAACAGTTAATGTTTTGCTGTGATATTTGTTGAGCATTGGACACCTACGTATAAAACAAAATCGAAGAAAAGCGATATTTTAGGTGCCAAGATGCACCTTTGCAAAGATGCAAATTTGTATATCATAGTTTGGATAAATGACGCTTCGAACTTTTTTTAATTCCATTCCCAAATCCCAGTTTTTTTTTTAACACTTTTCTCAAAAACGGTAATGTATATGGCCTTAAAATGTCATTATTTGATTTTTACACCTGAAACTGCCTATAAGTGGACCAGGAAGGTGATAAACGCATAGCGTAAGCGCTACATTTTGTTTCGCAAACATGCCGCCTAAAATACAGTGATCGGATAAGCGGATTCTCCTGTTTAACGAACTTGACATTTCGTTTGAGAAATAGTATTAATGGTCCGAACATTTCATATATAGGTGTAAGTATAATAGTTTTTTCCCGTCGTCACCTATGATCGCGGAAAGAGGTCGACAGGATAACGGGTGTTTCTCCCCCCCCCCACCCCATGAGAAAACGCACTAAAATGAAATGCACGTCATCCCTGCGTTTAATAACTTAAAATATTGATATGAATTAATAAAAAAGTAAAAAATAAATCCTTTACGAGCATTCTAAAAAGTCTGTGTAAATACTCTGTTTGGCGGGCTTATTGAATACACGGTGGTATCCTGTTGAGTCGGGATACCCCTAGTAATCCTGGATAATCCTCAAAGACTCCCACCTGAGCCTCACCTAGAGGCGTCTCTGCTATCTCAGAACTACCCTAACGGGGCAATAAGGGGAAGGAAGATTTGCCGCCAAGTTCTTTCCAAACACTCATTGAAATATACATATCAATATAGCTTAATAAAGAAATTCCTGATACGAAGAAGCAGAGCATAAAAAAAAAAAAATCTCTAATAAGTATGGATTACTCATACACTTATATATACTACACTTATATAGAACTTACTTAAATATGCGACACATGTCCAGTTTAGAAATAAAATAAAATAGGTTGAAAACGCTTATATATTTTAGAAAATGATATCGATATGATTCTTTGACTAATTCATTAGTTTTAGACAGTAGGTTAAAGAAATAATACAATCGTTAAGAAATAACACAGAAGAACATTCACATTCTCATGATTATGTATCAAATACTAGTTTTCCAGAAAAATGGTAAACAAACTCGCTTTTTAATTAAGTAAACATTGACACGCCCTGCCTCTGTCTCCCGTGTTAAAAAGTGAATCTTTGAGGCTCAACATCTGGAAAACGAGTACCACTTGGAGGGTCCTATCTTTTTCCAATGCATAGAGGACTCCTTAATTAACATGTAGGCAAATTTATAAAAATGTAGTTCGAAAATGGAAGCTTAATTAATTTATTTTAGGTCGTTTACTTAATTTACTTCAATTGATACATTGCTCAAATAAAATAAGGGGAGATTTTTTAAGGGTTGTATTTTGGGATTTTAAGGATTGCATCAGTTCAAGAATTACCTCCGAAGGCCTTATGCCAATTTTTGTGTAAAAACTCAAAGATTGTATGCATTAAAAAACATATTAAATACAAAAATATAAGCAAAAACGCGATTTTTTTAGAAATTAATATATTCACTAATTTAAAGTCCCAGAAAGGGCTGTAAATTCGCTCCAAATGGACCAATGGAGTTCGTTGTGGTCTCAAAAATTTGTATTTTTAAGCACTAAAAAGGAGTACCCAGGAAATAGTCGTTTTTTTTTTTGGTTAACAACTTGAATAAAACTTTTATATTGTAAAATACCCTAAATTACGAGTTTTGGGGGGTGGGGCTTAAACAAAAAGTGCAGGGGGTTTTCTAATCCTGCATTCAGATTCAGCTGCCCCAGAAACATATAGTAAACATCGTAAATCTTATTAAAAAAAACAATAAAAAAAAAACATAATAACTTTTTCCTGTCCGGAAGAGCCTAAAATCAATATCTTGCCTTGAAATAATCCGATTTTTACGTCCTTGGGCTCTTTGTAAAGAAGAGAGGTTCCTTTTTCTAACCATATAAATAACTATTATCTGAGATGGTACTTGTAAGAAATGGTTCTCAAAATAAAAATCAACAATCCCTTAAGAAGGCTTTTAGGAACATCTGATAAGTAACATCATGATATCCCTCATTGGTACATGAAGTGAGTATCTAAGATCAGTGTATATTCATGCTCTGCCCAGGAGAAGTATTTTAAATCAAGGCACAAATCATTGACTATAAATAGAGCCGAGTCATATTCAACCAAGTGTAAAGACAGTCACTTTACTAGATCGTACTTAAAGAGTACAATGTTGACTAGTGCACCGCAACTGCAATGTGTTGTAAGAGAATTTATGAGCGTACGAAACAACCTGTCAGCCCTGCAGTGAAACTACAGCTGACTCTGCAAGTCCGGAACAGCTGTTCCGCCATGTCTTTCACGGACCGTTAGTCTCTTTCTTAGAGTATTTTTATAGCGTGGCTCTGAAGACTATTTTCTCATACTCTTTTAAACAGAAGTTGTGCTTTCTTATCTTCATATCCAGTTTATCCTTCCTCCCCATTTCCAGTTTATCCGTCCTACTCATATCCAGTTTATCCGTCGTTCTGATATCCAGTTTATCCGTCATCCTTATATCTAGTTTATCCTTCTTCCTAGGCTGCCTCACAGAGCTATGGTTGATGGAATACTTGTTCTTACCTCCTCCACATGTCCAGTTTATCCGTCTTCCTAGGCTACCTCACAGGGCTGCAACTGTGCAACTGATGGAATATTTAAGTTTCGTTGTGCGAACTTCAGTGTGCGACACACACACACACAGCACACAGAAACACATATAGTTTTCAAAATTGTTTCATTAGTGACACCTCAAGAATAGTTAAATTCTTTCGGAAACTGCTAATATCTTACACAAAAGCCAACGGCCTTAGCCACGTTGAAAAACTGGCTCCTGTTGATCACCGAAGTTTAGCAATGTCAGGCGTGGGCAGTACCCGAATGGGTGACCGGTTACGTGTAGTTGGCATTATAAAAGGCTAGAAAACTTTAGATAGCCCGGAGCTAACAGCCCAGTTGTTGATACGCCTTCAAAAGAAAATCGTAAACAAAATACTGTTTCGGTACTTCTGCGTACATGATTGGCATAACTTGTGCTGCGAACTTATTCAGTGTTACTCAAAATGTGAACGGTACACTGCTGTCTGTTTTCCACCTTGTAAACAATATTTTGTGCTCTGCCTCATAGTTTTGTCTATATTTTCCCGTTGGTATTTGAAACAATATAACTGGAGCGACGAAATAGTAAATAAAGAATTTTTGATTCTTGAATGGAAAAGGTTCCAGATGAAGTTTGCATAAATAATGCCGGCTGATTACATTCCTTTGAGCGAGGATCAATTAAAAAGCGAATGGAGCTGATCAAAAGGTGGAATATCCTATTGACCAGTATCAAAGCAGTTTTCCCGCCCCTCTCCATTCACTCCCAATCAATTGACCCCATGTGAGTCAAATTGAGTTTCAACTGATCAAAGAGAAACTGCCCTCGACTCTATACCTTGTTGCTCCACTGCGAATATGTGGCTACTTTGACAATATAGTTTTTACTCTTTTAGAGAACGTAAACCTTTTGCAAAAGTTGCACGATATATTAAAAAAAGTCCGACTCGCAGGAACTGCAGCATCTTAGCGCGGTTCCGTTCATGTCCCTAGTGCCATTTGATAAGCTTAGAAAAGAAATAAACTTATTTTTTTTATATATCTCGTGAAAATTGTCAAAATCCTCTCGAACATCTCGAATAAAAGTGATATTAAGGCGTCAGGGACACCGACAGTAACTAACTTTTACACAGAAGCGGAAATTACACAATCCGGCTCTAATTCTAAAGCAAAGCTCTATAAATCAATACAAAATATGCCTGATAAAGCCTTTCTAGTGGATAAAGAAGCATGGGCATATATGAGGGGGGGGGGGGCTGAGGGGGCTGCAGCCCCTCCCGAAATTTTGAATTTATGATAAAAACTTCTCGTAAAACCCTTAAAAATAAATTAAATAAGATCACTTAGTTCATAAAACATATTTTATTTTACGTGTAATAGCGTTTTAGTTGCCTAAAACTATTCCAAGCTCTAAATATTTAGTATTCCATACCCTGGAAATAGTCTCAGCCCCCCCCGAAATTGTTTTAAATACGCCCATGTACAGAAGGATCAAGAAGAAGTACACAAGATTGAGTAGAATACCCTGCCTAATATAGCCTATATAGAATAATATGCCGAATGAAACCTATCTAGTAAATACACAAGGACAAATAAAAGTCTTGACGAATAACAAGTCAAGAAAAAAAACTTTATTTAACAAAATAAAACAAAGTTTAGTTGCCCAACTACAATAGAATAATATACCTAATTAAGTCTATGGAGTAGACACAAATGGACCAAAAACAAGTCTTGAGGAATATTGTTTTTTTTCTAATTAAATACTTTTTATCAATATTTAGTATATAACCTTTGTTGAAAACTATTGATTGCTAATTGATGAATCGGTTTACAACTAAGTAGTCTTTATGAATATTTAGTATATAACCTATGTTTGGATCTGAGTTTTTGGGGTGCTCTCCGCCTAGGCTTTGTATTTGTGTCGGCAGATACCTGGGGTATATTTACAGCTCTTGAGGATTAACTCTTAGGAGGTAAATTTCCTGCGGCCCCCTTGTTTCTACGGGCATTGACCCGCCATATTCGCTCATAGTATCTAACCGTTGTGAAGTTTATTTTTTGGATTTAGGACTTAATATACATATGTAGACTAAATCATAGCAACAAGTAATCCTCCGTCGTCGGATCTTAACTATGTAGACTCGCTAATGTTATCCAATCTTAGACACATCGTAGTTAAAATCCACAGCAAAAACACGACATTTCATCAGAATCCCCTGCTGAATAAAACTTATATAGAATAATATGCAAAATAAAGCCTATCTAGTGGATAAAATTAGAGGAAAAAAGCCGTTCGTGGTGGTGGGAATTCTTAAAAGTATTTCGCTCAGAAATCTCCGAAATATTGTCACTAATTTTACGTATCCTGTTTTCTAGCCAAATAGATTTATATTCTATAATCAATAAGTAAATCCTACTAACAATAAAAAACTATGGGTAACAGATGAAAATAGGGAATACCAAGATTAATTCTAAAGAACGAAATCAACACCAGTACTGTTATCTAGATATTCATACGGCATCTTCGAATTCTAACAAACAAAATATTGATTCTAATTATACGTATCCTGTTTTATTGACAAATACATTTGACTACTATAAGCAATTAAAAACACTAGGGAATATGCCAGAGAACTCGGAGTAGGAGTCTCGACAGTTTCAAGACATTTGAAGGAAATCGACAAATCCAAAACTGACATTTCATACGGTACAGCCTGATACATTTTTAACAATGAATTGTTTTTCTTATTTTAATTAATCTGTTTTATTGTCAAATACATTATCCAACTTTAAGCAATTAAAAAATAACAAGGAATAAAAACAAACATAAAGAACCGTTCGAATAAAGGAAATAAATTATTTCAAAGTTTAAGCACTTATTTCTCCGATTGACATAGCCTAACCAAAAATTGTTTCAGAATCTTTTTTGTAGAACATTTAGTAAGCTTTCACATGGTAACCCTCCATTTACCAATATTCCTAACCGTCTTCGAGATATTAGGGAATGTATACGAAGTTCCCAAAACATTTCATGTCTGTTAATAAAATATTTTATTCTAATCATTCCTTAACTCCAAACGTAACCAAAATTTTAACATATTAGTTTTGATGAAAGTAGAACATGCAGAAAATGTTTCAACTGAATTCCATAATTTTAAGTATCAAAATCAAAGACAAAAAGAACAGTTCGAATAAGCGAAATCAATTACTTTAAAGTTTTAAGCACTTATTTCTCCGATTGACATCGCCTAATCAAAACTTTCATTAGAACCTTTTTTGTAGAGCATTTAGTAAGCTTTCTAATGGTATCCTTCCGTTTTCCAAGATTCTCAACCTTTTTCGAGATATTAAGGAAAGTATACAAAGTTACCAAAACTTTTTTATGTCTGTTAATAAAGTATTTTATTCTAACCCTTCCTTAACTCCAAACGCAACCAAAATTTCAACATATTAGTTTTGATGAAAGTAGAACATGCAGTAAATGTTTCAACTGAATCCCATGATTCTAAGTACCCAAACCAAAAACGATATCAAACAATATTTTTTCACTTTTCTCGAAAACGGTTAAAGCTATCGCCTTGAAAATGGTTCCATTCGTTTTCCTAGCCCAAGAAGCCTATGAAAAGAGTACTTACAAGCTTATGAACTCCAAAACGTAAGCGTTACGATTTTTTTTGCGCGAATTTCGCCCCAAACGCCACCTTTCAAATTGGACGACAGATTTTTGTACCAAATTTCATCAAAATCGGACCATTAGGGAGGCCAGAAATCCGCGAACAGACAAATATATATACAAATTTGAACCACCGTTATTTTCGGCCTCCAGGGGTTCTGAAACGCGACATTTTCTAGTCGGCACTTCCGGATTGTTTCATTGTATCACCCTTATAAGCGGGGTTCCTCCCTATGGGGGAGGGAGGAACCGCGCTAAAACTCCATATCGCAGGTACTGCAACATTTCTGCGGGTTTCCATTCTATTCCCAGGTAATATATGGAAACCTAGAAATAAACACAGTTTATATATCGTATATATTTTTTTTACATGTCCTGAAAACTTAATAAATGTCGTTGAAATGGTAGATTTAGGTGCTACATTGCACAGGAAACAGTCAGCCAATTCTATGGAGAAATATCTTGCTCCGCCACGTGTATTTCCATTCATTCTAAAGGTTAAAAATAAATTTACTCATGGTTCTCATTTTCCCATAGACCCGATGGCCGTGAGGGTTAAGGCGTGAGCACTTCACACTCCGTGCCAAAGGTCGTGGGTTCGATTCCCACTAGGGGTGGTGGCTTTTCTTTCAAAAAAAAGAAAAGGCATCACCCCTATCCTGGCTAGAAAAGGGTGGTAACCTATAGATAACCCGTCCTAAAATTCGTAGTTAATAATAAATTGGCGTTAAAATTTAAATAAATAAATAAATCATTTACCCACAGTGTTAAAACTATAATAAAGAAACATCCCATAGCAGAACTAAGGGCGACAGTGCGACATTGTCGCAGAGAGACGACAAGGGCTCCAGAAAGATCAGCCTGACCGACCGGTTGTTTTTGAAATTGTGTTTGCAGAAAAAGTCAATAAAATTATTTTAATTATATTACAAGCACCTATTTATTTCCGCAACTCCGGTTTTCAAACTCCGTTGCAGAAAATTTAAAAAGGTTCTGCTTTGAGGAATAAAAAATGACGCAAACAGATGCAAATCCCGTTCAAAGTAAGCCGACACTTTGTAATTTTAGGTACAGATTTCTCTCGAATAGATAGCTCTATTATAGCTTGATAGCCCTTTTTCGTAGGAAATGTATTACGTTTTCGAATAGGTGCTGTTCATTAATCAAATAAACCCTGCCATGCTCCGTATTATAAAATTCTTGCCATCTAGATTCTGCGAGAGCAAGGTTCTAGACATCAGCTGCCTACTCTTCCATTGGAGCTCGGTGAGTTAACATCTTTTTTAATGTGATATGTGACTGGGAGATAATGTTTATCACAGCCAAATCTATCCTAATTTTTCTACTTGCGATCAAAAAGAAGCCGTACACGATTTCCCAACCGGTTTTGAGATATTTAAGAAAATACTCGAACCTCTCCACTGAATCCAACTCTGATAATTGCCTCCTCTCTGAATCAATATTTATCCATCTTGAAAAGAAACCCAGTAAATGTCAAAATTGATAAAGAAGTCATCTCCTCATCTTCTCCAACATTTTCCATTTATTAAAAACATCCAGCTAAATCTCTGTACCACCTGCAATAAAAACCCTTCATACCTACCATCCTTCCATTATCACTACTGTTTTATGATACCACCTTTGATCCTGTACTACCATCCTCAAATTAATGGGTGGTCAAAAACTCAGAAATGATTTCGCATTCGTCTTCTCCTCGGTTAGCCTATTTTTTTGTTCATTTTATATGTGGATCCATGTTACTCATCTAGCTATAGCACATACTTTCTGTATAATTTTTTTTATTATCTTTTAGTATATTTTTAAATTGCTATTAACTCTGGCCTCCTTGTTTTACAGCCCTGATGAAGGCTTGAATTTCAAGCCGAAACGTCGGCAAACAATAAAACCCATTTTCACATCTAAAATATAGTTTTATTTAGAAACACCTTACCTTAAAAGTGGTTTCTGTTGATTATTCAGGTAAAATTATCTATAAAAGGTGTAAATTACACTTGGAAGTCTATAGAGGTAAATCCATAAAATATACAATTTGCTTCTCGCGAATTTCACCGAAAAAATAGTGTTTCGGTAGGCTGTTAACGAAATCAACTTTTTCAGGTGTTTACATACTTTCCAAATGACACTAACCTACTTACCGATGTACGTAAACGTAAAAAGTAAGAATCTCTGTTCAAATCCCTTGCTATCAAGTTTTCCTTCTAAAACAATAAAAATTTGAAAATTGTTTCATTAGATAACGCCATCGGCAAAGAAATTACGACAACCCACCCCAATTTGCCAGCGCGCTCACAACCCACGCTATTATTGTTGAAAAAGGAGGCAATTTTCGAGAGTGAAATATTGCTATGAGAAACAAATTGAGCCGTCGAACGCTTCAATTTAAGCGGACATCGGCTGGCGGTCGAGAATTTCCAATCATCTCGCTGTCCAGCTCTCCGAGTATTGATAATGTACTGGGCAAAGATTGCAGCTAGCGGGTATTCAATCAATTCTCGTTTCAGTAAAGTAATAGTATAAGCTCCCAGGAATACAACTTAACATCGCCCCACCGAACATTACAACAGAATCTTTTTTGTAGAGAATTTAGTAACCTTTCGAATAGCCGCCTTCCACTTACTACGATTTCCCAACCAAAAATTTTGCTCCAAAAACCATGTTCCAGTAAACGGATTCAGCTGAATAATGAACTTGACCTTTCAAACGAGAAGAAAGATTTTTGTACCAAATGTCATCCAAATCGGACCATTTTTTGAATCGATGAGGAACTTCTTAATAATTCATCACCCCCTAAAAGTACTTAAACGTTTGAATATCAAAAAAACCTTTCTGAGCGGGTGTTTACATTCTAAACGGATTGTCCGTGAAAAATTGCAAATTTTAGTGTCAAGTGGTTCGGGATATTATTACCTCGGAAGGGTCATCACCAGGGCGTAAACTCTATTAGGGACAGAATTACAGTTTATTTCTAGTAATTCAAAGTCTGCCATCATAGTTGAAATTAACATCAATTAAATATAATACTATGAAATAGATACAGTACGGTAACAGCTGTTCTGTTATCGTCTTAGCAACCTAGGCGTGCATGCTCTAACCAACTAAAACTTTAAACCCCTCTAAAAATACTTAAAAATTCGAATATCAAAAAATCCTTTCTTAGCGAGTGTATACGTTATATAGGGAGTGTCCATGCAAAATTTTCTGTCAAGTGGTTTGGGCTGGGCGATGATAGGTCTGTGAGTGAGTGAGTGGTATTTGAAAAATATACAGGGTGTCCCGTAAATGTCTAGTCATATTGAGAGTGGTGATAGGTACCCTTTAGGGTAACAAAAAATGTTCCATGACGATTTTCCGAATTCTCGCCAATAAGGGAGAAAACGTCGTTTTATTGCTGTATTGAGACAAACGTGGTTTTTAGAATAACAGTCGTTGTAGCTCCGTCCCAGGTGGTACTACTAGAAAGGAAGTGAAACCAATCGAAAGATGAGTAAATTTACTAAGACTAGTTGGGAGTAAACGTAAAAATGAGTGAATGTAAGTATGTATATCTTACCAAAAGAAAGCTATTCTAAATTTCCTGGCATATTCTTGATATTTCTTACCAGCGTTACTCCTCAATGGGCAGGATCTGAGATTTCCGGATTTCAGGAAAACTTCCTCATTTAACCAGCTTTCCATTCATGTATCACAACCCTGTGTTATTGAAGTATGTGAACGATTTAAGAACAAAAGTTTTAAAAAAAAAAACATGGATCTGTGCCATTAATGAACCTCAACCACACAATAACCTAAAAAACTATTATTTTTACCTAGATCACACATTTGAACACATTTTTACAGGACTATCTACATCTTATTTATTAGGGATGCGATATTTAATTACCACAACAAACACGCATGGGCTCACGTGAATCCCAGAGTGGTTCACAAGCGTACCCATCAGTATCAATTCAAGGTAAAGCATTTGTTATCTAATTATAAATACCTGTAAAAATGTGTTCAAATGCGAGATCAAGGTAAAAAAAAAGATTTTTGAAGTTAATGATTGGGGTTCATTAATGGCCACCTCCTGGACCCAGTATTAGTTACTGTAATTAACAAATTCAAAATATATGTGTATTTTATTCATTTACTGTTTTAGGATTTTTTTTTATTTTCGTAGAAGTAATTTTTTTATTGTTTTATTTAAATATTTACTTAATATTTAAGTAAATATTTATAAAAATAAATATTTCCTTAAAGCTTTTTGAATAAACTGAAGAAAAAAATGTAATTTTCTTTTCACAGATCCATGTTTTTTTTTTAAACGTTTGTTTCTAAATCGTTCACATACTTCAATAACACAGGGCTGTAATACATGAATGGAAAGCTGGTTAAATGAGAAAGTTTTCCTGAAATCCGGAAATCTTGTTCATTGAGGAGTAGCGCTGGTAAGAAATATCAAGAAAATGCCAGGAAATTTAGAATAGCTTTCTTTGGGTAAGATAGACATTCGTACATTCATTCATTTTAACGTTTACTATCAACTAGTCTTATAGTAAATTTACTCAGCTTTCGATTGGTTTCACCTCCGTTTTATTAGAACAACCTGGGCCGGAGCTGCAACGATTATTCTTCTAAAAACCACGTTCCGCTCGATAAAACAATAAAACGACGTTTTCTCCTTTATGGGCGAGAATTCGGAAAATTGTCATAGAACATTTTTTGTTCCTCTAAAGGTCTTCTATCTCCTCCCAAAATATGACTAGACATTTACGGGACACCCTGTATAGAAGACTAGCTGAATACCCGTGCTTCACCACGGCCGATAAGTATTTTTTATATTGAGTTAAATAAGATATGATCAAAATTAACGCTACTACATAATTTTGTACATTTTATTATACCACGTCATACTATATGTTATTCATCAATTGATAAGTAATTAATGCATAATGTTTCTTGACGTTGGGGCGCTCCGGACCAGTGTCAAGTAACAGCTTATTATTGCACGGACTTTAAAGTTACCAAGGAAACACATGTGGAGGTAACCGTGCTTGTTTCCGTTGGAGAAAAAAAATACAACAACCACTTAAAAAGTTTGGTAAACAGAGACAAATACACGTTTAAAAGCATAAAACTAAGAAATTTGAAGTTTTTAACACTTATCTCTTCGATTGACATCGCCCCGCCGCACAGTGTAACGAAGTAGTGAGGATTTAGGACAAAAATCATTAACCACTAGTTATTTTCAAATAAACATTTTTATCAATTGAAATCAACTCAAAACAAGGTAACAGTAGTATAATAATGCATACTATACGGCTATAATAATATTAATTGTAATATTAATAGAAATAATATGACAGGAAATAATATTATTAATAACAATATTATAAAATATATTATAACTGTAACATATAATGTAGTAATAGTATAGTAGTAAATTATACTTATAGTAAAATTGTCATAGAATAATTTCTTAATTACCAGTATTTATATAAGAGTTTTTTCTCTGCGGTGAACACGTTCCCTCATTTTTTACTTATAATATAGGACTAAACTGGCAGTCTTTTTAATATTGCTTAATATTTCTCTAGGATCGTCCTGCAGATTAAATTGAATCATTTGCCCAAGGATTAATACCGTTTTCTTGGATTTATCCACATTTTTTTTCAAATATGGAAGAAAAAATGATGATGGATTTAAAAATAAAAATATTTGAAATCGGCAAATTTCGGCAAACTAAATTACCCTCAGTACATTATACTTGAGGTATACTTTAAGCTCTAAAAAAACTTGAGATGTGTTCAGATGAAGTTTTTTGCTATGGTCTTTCAAAATTGTATACTTAAAAAAATTTTCAAAGATCAATGAAGAATAATTCAGGATAAATAATAAGGGAGTAATTACCCATAATCAATTATATCAGATAGTTTTGACGTAATTTCCTTCGGATGACTTTAAAACACTGTCCTATCTTCAACGGCAGAGGTTCAAACTGATTGTTGGTATAAGGCTGGTTTTAAAGACTTTTCCTTGTTTATAATACTGCTAATGTGTTTGTTGATCAAAATAAAGCTAATATTGATTAGTTTTATACGATTTTAATTCCTTTAATTGTTTCTAAACTTAGCTAGAGGATTAAGAAAATAAGTAAGTAAAGACACTTCAACTGACCTTTAAAACAACAATAAAAATACTTATATCCAGTTACTAAAATATCACTTTCCTCAACCAGGTATGTTCTTAAACTTGTGCAATGTTTTTTTTTTTGTGCCGAAATTATCTTTAGAGAAAAACTAAACATTGCCAAGTTTAAGAATATACCTGGTTGAGGAAAGTGATATTTTAGTAACTGGATATAAGTATTTTTATTGTTGTTTTTATCGGTCAGTTGAAGTGTCTTTACTGTTCTTAGTAAGTAACTATGAGGTCTTCCTAGTAATGAACTTGGACATTTCTTTCTTGTATCATCTCTTGTATTGGCAAATATTTTTGGTTGAATTAATACACCAACTCATACTACCTTTTTAGAGTGTAGAATGGTAAGGCGTTTTTGGGGGGTTTTAGGAGGCGATATTTTTGAGGAAGGGAGTGTTTCTTTGTGGGGGCAGGAACTTGGCCTCTATTTCACATTTATGTTTTTTTGGGGATCTCATTACTTTTTTCTAAGTATTAAACAGAATTTAGTTGCCGCATACCTACTGGCTTTTGTACTTCCTACAGAACCAGGGTCTTTGGATTCTGCATAAAGTTCTCCTTACTGCTTGATATTTGATACCAATAATCAACCTACATACATCTAATCACTAGCCTAGAAAAGTTAGAAGCTCTTCCAGATGACATTACTCTAGAGGACAAATTGATTGCTCTCTTAACTAAACTATTACACTGTAAAACACAGGAACCTTATCCCGAGGATAAAGATCACAATAGGGAAAGTGCAGAAGGCCTTCAAGAAAAATATAAGAACAAAGACGATACATTTTGGGTTTGCGATCTTAAACTTTGTAATTTAGATGGCTCGACTTTGAAAAACTTAGTATCTGCTTTGAAGTATATTATGCAGTGAGCCCCTAGGACTTTATTTACTACATTTAAGAAAGAAGTCACAACTGTTTTTGTTAAGATGCGTCGAAATGTTTTTTAAAACATCAAATATAGGTTCTCCTTACCAAGACGATTCATTTGATACCCCGCATGATGGGTTTCAGAAGGAATGATGGCATTTCGATGGAACAAAAAGTAGAAAACGTCATAGGTAATATGACACTCCCGTATCAAGACCTACCTGCGTGCCAAGTTTGGTAAAAATAGGCCAAACGGTGTGAATTTGTATAAGGAACAAACATACAGACAGACAGCTGAAAGACCTTTTTTACCTAGCCTAGTGCATTCCCCGGACCAAGGCCTACCTGTGTGCCAAGTTTGGTCAAAATCGGTCAAATGGTGTGAATTTGTGTAAGGAACAAACACGCAGACAGACAGCTGATAGACGATTTTGACTATCCTATGGGTTTCCGAAGGAAGTACAAAACTGGCACGCCCCCGCCCCGAAAGCGGAGTCAAACACAACTTTTCGCGATTTTTCGATTTTTTCCTTTAATAACGTCTTCATATCTATCTTCATGGAAAATTTCAAGTCTTTAGCATCATGGGAAGTGCCTAATAATTTTGATGAGTGAGTGAGTCCTATAAATCCCGATTTTCGATCGCTTTTATCTAAGAAACTATTCGATGTAGAATTATGAAAATTTCCAGTTTTACTCACATCTAGTAGTATAATACCTGTGTAAAATTTCATAACTTTATCTTTACCTTGTTGAATGTTATGAGAGGGTAAAAATCAGCTCTAATACCTCCTGTAATATACACACAGTATGCTTAGGCCGTAACTTGGCCTGGCGCACTACCGTGCACCAAGATTCATGGACTAGAGAGAGAGACCATTCTGAAAGGTAGCTGACCACTTTGGGCCACAGCATTCTCCTAAAACCAATAATAGGTAATGATTTAAAATAATAATAATAATCTTTTATTTATTATTATTAATTCTTGATTATCTTTATTATTGGTCGAGGAAGAAAGCATGCCTTAGTCGTTACCACCTCAGTAGTCTGTTTATTTTAACTACATTTAAAAATCATTTTCTGTTTTTAACGTCCTTCTTCTCAGCCGTAAAGGTGATAATTCACCATCTGAATTGAGTCCTTCAGGACAGTTCTGCTGATTCGCAGTAGGACCTCTTGCTTGATTTGGAATTTTGTGGCAAATCTTTGGATAAATTCCGTGATGGTGCCGCGAGCTCCAAACATAAGACCTATCACCTCCCACTTGTTAACCTTATATTTTTCTTGAAAATATGGGATGCAATCTTCATAGATGTTCTTCTTCTCCATATCGACTGCTTTAGGTTGGTCCTCGTCTAATTCGAACCGAATTGTTGGGTCTAGAATAGTGCCTGAAGATGTTTTCTGGTTAATTATGACTATGTCGGCCCTTCGATTAGATCCTTTCAAACACTTCTAACCCCTCTTTTAATCTAAACACTTCGGCTATAATGGTACGAATTTTATGGTGCCTGTTTATCCTCATCAACTCAGTCTTCCGGCAGGCACCCAGGATGTGCGGAAGGGTTTCAGGCTCGTTGCAGGCTCTGCAACGGAATCCTGAGCTCCTACCAGGAAGAGTTCGTACGGGGATCGAACTGCAATTCAGTTTGATAGCCGTGGACCACTCACTACTTGAAAATCCTGATTTGGAGGACATCCAGGAGGTCTTTTTTGAACTGCGAGAAGAGGATTAGGCCTTTCCCTTTTGAAGGAAGTGAAGCCCACTTGTCGAAACTCGTTTCTCTCAGGGTGCGTCTCGTATTCCTGACATTCCTGAGATCATCGACGCCTAGCTTTTCACCACATTCCCTGATCTCTGCTTCGAGTTTTCGAGTCCTTAAGATAATTTCGTTTTTGTTCTCAAGCAACTTATGGGCTATGTTGGCATGCTGGAGAAATGCTTCCCACTTTGCTCTTATTAGGCCTAACCCTCTTTTATTTCGGGGAGCATAGAGCATTTCGACGGGACAATCAGTTGGCAGTGATCGAATTTCCTTGATCGAACTTCTTATCATTTTATCAACATCCTCCAGAAAGGCAGACTTAAGATCCTTAAGAGGCGCGCATTGGAGAGGGTAGATGAGAGTTGGCCAAATATACTGATTGATTTATTGAATTTTTAATTCTTAATTCTATAATAATATAGCGAAACACTACTTCAAAGTATGGCACGTACTATTATTTATTATTTTTACATATTTTACGGCACACCTATATCTAGGCCATTAGTGCCTGCAAATCTAATGTTTACCACCCTTTCTAAATATCCATGGTTCAGCAGGAAATAGTCTCAACAGGGCCTGAAATGAGAAAACTGAGGCGGGACTCGAACCCACCATCTGTCGCAAGAGTATCTAAGGCGTTAGCCACTAGACCACGGAGAGACCCTATTGTTAATTATTATATTGGGGACAATCTTTGTTTACGAGGCTTGATCTCATCCACTTTATTAAAATAACGAATAAATACCTAATATATAAGCTAAAATAAAGATTCCAGATCTTCATTCTGCGTACCGATAAATACAGAGTTCAAGTTAAAAAAAGTCCGACTCGCGGGAACTGCGTCATCTTAGCGCGGTTCCGTGCATCTCGAAGAAATAGAATAGATTAGGCATCAAAAATAACAGGAAACTGACAGTACCCACCTTACACTGAAGCGGATAATTCCTAATCCTCATTCTTGAGGAAGGCTGAATAAGCCAATACGATTATGTACTGAAAACGTACTCACTCTACGACTACTGCTCAGAAGGCTCTATTCCAAACCACCGAAAATTCGTTGTAATTTTAAGCTTGTTTTACTAGCAAATTCGTTTTACTGTTATAATCAACTGTAAATATGTGCTTCATGGCAAATAAAGGTCCATTCTCTCGTGGGTTAAATCTTTCTATAAAATAAGAAATAATGATAACGTCAGTTGTAGCAGTATGAGGAAGATTATATAGATAGGAGAATTAAAAACAAACCTATGTATACGCCATCATGATTAGCCACAGCCATCTTGATTACCACAGCCACTCCAAACTTATTACCAATACCTTTCTTGAGGTTCTTGGCTTATTAGACTAAAATACTAATTTCACCGATATATACAATTTAAAACAAAAACAACCAATTAAAAAGTGAGTTAAACAAAGACAAAAACAGGTTCAAAAGAACAAAACAATAACTTTTTATGTTTTAAGCGTTTATATCTCAGTTTTACATTGCCCCATCGAATATTGCTTCAGAACCTTTTTTGTAGAGAATTTAGCAAGCAGTCGAATGGTCACCTTCCACGTACCACGATTTACCAACCGTTTTTGAGATATTTACGAAAAATATTCGAAGATCCGAAAACTTTTTATGTCTATTAATAACATATTTTTTTTTCCATACTTCCTTAACTCCAAATATAACCAAAATTTAAACATCTTAGTTGAGATGAATTTCCAAGATGTAGAAAATATTTCAATTGAATCCCGTGAATCTAAGTACCCACAAAAAAAATAATGACTTACAAAAACACTTGTTCCACTTTTCTCAAAAACGGTTACATATATCGCCTTAAAAATGGTTTTATTCGTTTTCCTATGTTAAGAAACCTATAAAACAAGTACCTGCAAGCATATGAACTCAAAAACGTAAGCGTTACGATTTTTTTGCACGAATTTCGCCCCAAAGGCCATCTTCCAGTGGGCGGATTCTGCTGGTTAACGAACTTGACCTTTCAAATTAGACGACAGATTTTTGTACCAAATTTCATCAAAATCGGACAATTTTTGAGCTTGCCAGAGAGAGAACAGACAAACATATTTGAACCACCTATATTTCCGTGAACTGTTGGGTCTGAAACGAGAAAGTTTCTAGTCGGCACTTCCGGATTACGTCGTGAGGTGTACCTCATAAGCGGGTTCTCCCTATGGAGGTAGGGAGGAACCGCGCTAATTATTAAAACAGTAAAAACATCAAAAGGAATGTAAAGATGTTTTGTAATTCAAGTTTGATTTATTTTGTATTTTTCGGTTTTTAGGTGATTCAACAATCCGTATGAGCAGGCACTTGGCCGCGAAAGAGTAATTTGTTGTCATTCTCAAGAGATGATGGGAAGCATCGCAAAATATAATGTATAATATATACACAAACATCTTTTTGAACATATAATTTTAAGCTTTGCTATTAGGAAGATTCTATTAGAGTGTTATATTTTCATATATATCTCTGAGGTTGGGTTTAAGCTAGGGCGAAGCCTCTTTTCGAATATTTAATTAGTCCCCGCTCTGTCGACAGCCAAAAAAAGCAAAGAACTTTTTAAGCGACAAGAACGAGTTTCTTTCAAGTAATGTCAACATTTATCTTGCGGCAGCTTAGCTTTTTATCTTTTAGTCTTTTTATGTTCTTGAATTTTAATAATTCTTAGATACATAAACCCTGACTGAAAGTTCAAAAAGATTTTAATGGCAAACTTGGAAATCATATATTACAAACGATTTTCCTGGTATAAATAATAACAAAGGAAGATGTTTAGATAAAAAAATGCCGTTATGATGACAGCGCTAAGAGAAATTCTGTTTGAAATATCATTGAAAAGCACACTTATCTATTTATACATCTGTGAGTCCACAGCTAGAGCAATTAATCCTTAAAAACAATAATTTTCAAATACAATATTTATAATTGAAAGCTGTAAAAATATAGACTAAATAAAGCATAAATGTCCACTATGTAGTCAGTAAATATCATTTTTCTTTATTCAAAATTACAATATTGTTGACTATAAAGAGGCAAATATGACCTTTATATGGTCAGTAAAGTCTTTCTATATTCGATACGATATTTTATCTAAGAGACTTATATTCCTCAGATATCGTAAAACATCATCTATAATTTGGCCTCTTCCTGCTATCTCTTTTAAATTTGTTGGTAGAGAAAATTTAAAATTCAAATAACTGAAATCCTGTGAGGTTTCGCTCTCACTTGATTACCAGGACAACTACGATCCTTAAACACAAAGCCTAGGTGTGATTCCCTCTGCTCATAATTAAACCAGGGGCCGCCACATGGGGGGCCCGGGCGCCACATGTCCCGGGCCCGGGCGTCGTGGTCGGATCGGAACCCGCGGCGTGATCGTGAAGATGTGGCGGCCCGTGATCTGGTCCTGTCCCCGGCTCTGAGATGTGGCGGCCCTGAGTTAAACCCTATGCTCTTCTCCAGTTTAGTAGGCAGTTATGAGCGTCATAAGTGTTTAAGACGTAATAATAACAACAGTAGGTTTACAGGTTATTATGTACGATCACATTGATTCTTTACAGCCGAATTGTCTGTCTTGAAAATGATTCTTTCCAAAAAGGGCTGGAGCGGCCTTTCCTCGCTTCCCCTCGTCATTGGCTCGGTTGGTTTTGTTAGCAGTTCTGTAGTAGTCCGTTCGTAGAAATTGTCCAAGAAATTTTAGTTGATTCTCCTCTGTTAGGATATTAGCAGCTTTAAGAATGGGGTTCAATCTAATTTTGGTGTTCTAGGTATGGCCTCTTCTTCTTTCCCTAAATCATTCTAAGAAATCTCAGACACTTGAATCCGTGGTTGGTGCTTCTTTGTTGGAGCCCATCATTTCGGAGCGTACGTCATAATGGGAAGAGGCCTAATTACAGCACATTTTTAGATTTTTATAAAGCCTCTCCTTAGGACTTAAAATACTCTGGTTTCACTTTCGGCCCGCTCGGTCATCACCAGATCAATGTAAACACTTTCGTTCAGCTGTGCACACCAGCCTTTAATATTTTCCGCTCAAGGATTTTGTCTTCGATCCTCATCAAATGTATAATTCTCCTAACTTTCCTGCGAATGTTGTGTGTATGTGTGTGTGTGTGTGTGAGGGAGAGAGAGAGAGAGAGAGAGAGAGAGAGAGAGAGAGAGAGAGAGAGAGAGAGAGAATCATTTAACGAGCGAGTTCCATGTTTGATACAGAATTCCGAGAGAATAGCTTGCAATTAGTGGCCTATCCAAAGCCAAGCCAATAGTAACCGAGTACAAACAGGAGTTGCTCCTAACTAATACGATATTCCTGCTTGTTCTGTAGCTCCGATTAGTTCTCTGTTCCGTCTCTACGTGAAACTACCCTAAAACCCCTTGCATTAGTCTTGATTGCAGTAACATTCATTCTCCGTTAGGCGCGAATCTTTATAGTTTTTGACAGGAAGGTACCTTCATAGAAAGAGTTTGTCTATATGTCAGTTTGCGAGTTACCTTGAACCTGTTTACCCCTCATCAACCTATCAGAGATAAAAGTCTATGATTTTCAGTAATAACACTTTGAATGCTAAAACTAGCAAGAGCGACTTTCT
The DNA here is from genome assembly GCA_946811695.1 of Gonocerus acuteangulatus. Taxonomy (NCBI): domain Eukaryota; kingdom Metazoa; phylum Arthropoda; class Insecta; order Hemiptera; family Coreidae; genus Gonocerus; species Gonocerus acuteangulatus. Next base: position 47,345,346 of record OX328130.1, on the reverse strand, counting down.
AGAAAATATTGGAATGGAATTAGTGAAACCTCAGATAGAAAAACATCCACAAATTAAAAAAAATCCAAAAAATATAGAATGACGAGCGAAGGAACTCTTGAATTTGAAAGAACACATCCAGTAACATGTTTGGTAATCCAAGAAATTTATATGTGAAGATCACTTGCATCAAATTTGTCCAACATTGTGATTATTTGATCTGTTAATTTGATAATGATTAATTCGCAATTAAAAGCGGTTTGACGAAATGAACCGTCGTCGCTATGTCTTTTTATAGGGTGAAAATAATGTGTTTTCATTATTAAGAATAAAAAATATTCACTTCAATAGAAAACTTTATTTTGAATTGACCACTGACATAATTAAATGAAAATAATACAAGAGTAATTGCTTTATAATTGAAGGGCTCAGAGTCAAAGGTGACAAAACCACATTTAGAACAAACTGAGAAAATCGGAGTTAAAGTTAGGAAGAATCTGAAAGAAAGTAGTTTTGGTGGCAGAAATGATTTTAATTTTAATTGGACCAATTATAATCATTTCAACACTACTTTTTTTCAGATCCCTAACTTTCTCAGTTAGGGATCTGAAAAAAAAATCCATTCAATAAAAAGTTAATAAAATTGTTATATAGTTAAGGTTTATGTCGTGACGACACCTATAGTCTAGAGAGCGCCAACAGAGGGTTAATATATTCTAAGTTGCGATAAGTACTGGTCTATCTCTCTGGATATCAATAAGAAATTTATGTTGCCCACGTTTTGAGTGCTAGTATTTGATGAATGGAAATGTAGTAGAGAGGGTAAGAGGAACGCAGCTTATAATGAATGGACATGGTCAAGCCTTTGATTGATAGACCGACTGGTAGCGTTCGCTAATGCACTCTGCCAGTGTGCTCTTTCTTCCGAGGTCGATATCAACTAGTATCAACAAGGTATCGATAAGAAAGACGATTCCTTCATGCAAAGAGGTTAATAGTAATTTCAAAACTACTCCAATATCAACATTAATTAATAAAAACGCCCGACTTTCGTCATCTAGCGTGTTTCTATAATTCTTATCCCCTGTGTCATTTAGAAAGCTTGAAATAAATATATTTATTGTTTCAAGTTTGGGGATGGAAGGAGTTTGGAGCTGTTGAGGCTGTTCAGAGATCTTTCGTAAAGCGGCTCTTCGGGTTGCCAACATACACCCCCAACTACGCCATATACCTGGAGACTGGTAGGCAATCTATTTTCCTGCACACCCTAAAGATTCATCTCGAGTACATCCAACGACTGCTGATATTACCGAGACATAGGCTGCCTGGTAGATTGTTAGACGAGATTATAGGGAAAAAAGGCTGGTTGTTCAGGGAGTGGGAGAAGCTTTTCGCCATAGCTGGGGAGAGCATGGACAGATGGACGAGCGGTGACCCTGCATTGATGAAAGAAGTAAGTTGCAGGATACTGCTGTCACTCGCTAATCTCGAGCAGAGACGATGGGCTGAACTGTCTCAATCGTCACAATATCATCTTCTTTACAAAAAGCTGAATCACACCGATGTAGCCGTTTCCTACATGTCAGATGACTGGTCCCACTACGCAATCCGCTTGATCATGAAAGCAAGAACAGAGATGCTGCATCTGAACAGTAGGCCATGGCGTACAGACGGACGTGCACACTGCTCCATGTGCAATCTTCAAGAGGAAGAAGACACTCTCCACTTCATAGCTCGATGTCCTGTAATGAAGGAGTTCAGAAGATTACATTACAGCAAGGATCTCCTCACACCGGAAGACGTTAAGTTAATCCTAGACGGAAGGAACTGGGACACACTTTATAAATATTTAAATAATGCGGTCAAATACAGGCAATTTCTTATTAGTAAGTTTAATTATAATTAAACTCTTTTAATTATTAATTTAAAATTAATTTATAATTTTGTCTCCACGTATTAGTGCTCTTTTCGCTATTTAATCATTTTTTTTATTTTTTTATTTTTTTTTTTATAAATTTGTTTTGTTTATTGTTATTTTCTTGTCTCTGTTTGAATATCTTTTTTTCTTTTTGTAAGTTTTTGTTAAAAAGGAGTATATAAGTTTTTATTTTATTTATTTTTTTATTTTTAATGTTTAATTAATTAATGCTTACATGCACTCAGGCTGATGGACACTGTCCAAGCCAAAATAAGTAAATTGTTTAGTTATTATTTTGTTAAATATTTGTGTAAAGGTATAAAATAAAATTTACTTTCATTCATTTAATATATTTATTGTTTTTTAAAGAAAGTAATCAATATTAAAATTAACATCGCATTTAATTATTTATAATTACCTACAAACATATTAATTCTATTTATGAACTATGTCTCACGTATGCGAAATCATTTCTGACTATGGTTTATCTAGGTAAGTGTTGGAGAAAGCAGTGGATGGGGAACGATGAGTTTTTGACCACCCATTAATAACTATTTGGCGCTAATAGCCAAATAGTTGATACACCGTTAAAAACGAAAAAACAAGTTATAAAATAGTAATGTTTGGAATAAATAAATAACTAAATTAAAAATAAAAAAAATATAAAGAAATTTTCATCTTAAATAAATTATAGCCTCTTAAAAAAGTTGAAATTTCTTTTTAAGTTTTAGATATTTTCGCACATTATCGATGTGTTTGCTCATCCGTGTGTGCGATTCATGTAAATCATGTGGTAAGTCAATGTTTTCTCTTTCTCTGCAGTCTGTACGTAGGTGTTAAGTTGTTAGTGGAACGTTGCACAGTCTATATTTTGGTTTGTCCCTGTTTTGTCATCAAATATGAACGTGTCAAGTGTGAATGTCCAATTTGTAGTCTAGTAAGCACGACTTATTCTTGCCTTACATTCCAAATACTGGAACTCCAGGCTCCTATTGTCGGCTTAATCTCCCGTAGCTTGTTGTCTTGTGTGTATGTCCAGTCAGTTTCCTACTTGTTTATTATGTGTTGTTTAATAAAATTATGGACGTATTGTCGATTCATGTATAAATAATAATTGTACTGGGCGAATCTCTTTGGTATTTGGATGTTTATTAATAAAAATCTTTTACTCTTTGCCTGTTACTTAATAAAGAGTAACGTAGGATAACCTTCATATATGTGAGGTAGCTTTCGCCTATTTTCATCCGACCTTGTTTCACGGTCATCAATTGTTGTCAAGGTCCTTTCCGAATCTTTTATATTGGCCATGAAAGCCCTCAGTCCAATAAACCCGGTTTACTAGCCCAGATCTCCTGGCACCAAGTTGTCTACTCAGCTGGAAAAACATTAAATCGATTCATACGGCATTAGGGTTGTTTTTTTTTTTCTATATTATTCTTATTTCGCGTAATATGATTGCATAAGTCTGTAGTCTTGATTAAATTTTTATTATCTATATTAAACCTATCAATCATAGAGAACAGTAAAAATTATAAATATCTTTTAACGCCTTTCCTCCCTCCCTCCATAGGCAGGCATTCCGCTAATTAGATTGACCTCATAACGCAACCCGGAACGATGGTTGTTGGTATATAAATAAATATATATATATATATAAATATATTTATATATACACACAGTGAAACCTCTTTATAGCGGACACCATTGGGTCCATAAAAAATGTCCGTTATTGGGATTTTAATGAAATCCACCTGTGAGAAAACAGAGCACAACTGTTTCTTATTTCTTTTACAGCTGTCATTATCCACAATACCGCGTCCAGTACATTAGTGACATAATCGCTTGAGTCCATTTTCGTAATGGCTTCCCGAAAAAATCGTTTTCTGTAATGTGTTTTGAAATTTTTAATAATGCCGAGATCGAGAGGCAGGTAGCAGAATGTCATATTCGGTGGAAAAAACTGAATTTTAACATTTATTAGAAACATCAGTAAGTGGCATGTCGCGTTGTCTATAAACAAAATTACACGCCGTTTTTGGCGTCCCATTCTCTGATCGAAAGTTTTTAGCCATTACTCATTATAGGCGTTGTCATCCATCCTTTTTTGTTAGCTTGCCAAGATATTCTTGACTTGACGTTAATGTTCTTAAAACAACGTGGTTTTAATGATTCACCGATTATTAACGGCTGTTCAAAATCGCCTTCCATGTTTACGCACAACATAACAGTTAAACGATCCTTGCTTTGTTTGTCTTCTGTGCACGTTTCGCCTTTTAGAATCTTTGTCTTGTTTGGCAGGGCCCGAAAAAATAAAGCCGTTTCATCAAAATTAAATATATTTTTAGCGCATCGTCATGGTAAATGTAAACCTATTTGTTTTTCCAATCTAGAACTAAATCAACATTAACCGATGCACTTTCACCACATATCGTTCTAAAAACTACGCGAAGTTTGACGTCTGCGTTTTGCCGACGTCAAACTTCGCGCCCAGGTCTCTATCATAAAGCTATAAACTATCATACACTTTTAAAACTTCCACTTTATTTGTTAGAGTTACACGCATTCTTGTCGGAGTTCATGACTAGTATAGTATAGTGGTGTAACAAAACAAGATGTGGTTCCTGGAAGAATAGGGTACGGTTTTCTCTTCACATTTCCTATGAAGATTACTAGTAATGCCTGCCAGGGTGTGCTTTTTATTGAGATTCTGAGAATCCAATTAAATATTTTACCCTGCTGTCCGCTATTGAGAGTTGAAATCAGCTATATGGGTCCGATTTTAGGTGTCCGTCGTCCGTAAGTAGAGGGTCCGCTATTGAGAGGTGCTAATGCATTGATTTAAAGGGTTTTTCACCGGGACCACGAATATTCAGTCCGTTCATAGAGGTGTCCGTTACAGGAGGTTTCACTATATATACAGGGTGTCCCGTAAATGTCTAGTCATATTGTGAGGGGTGATAGAGGACCCTTAGGGGAACAAAAAATGTTCTATGACGATTTCCCGAATTCTCGCTCATAAGGGAGAAAACGTCGTTTTATTGTTTTTTCGAGACAGACGTGGTTTTTAAAAGAATAATCGTTGTAGCTCCGTCCCAGTTGGTACTACTAGAAAGGGAGTAAAACCAATCGAAAGCTGAGGGAATTTACTATAAGACTAATTGGGAGTAAACATAAAAATGAATGAATGTAAGTACGTATATCTTAACAAAAGAAAGCTATTCTAAATTTCCTGACATTTTGTTGATATTTCTTTCCAGCGTTACTCCTCAATGGGCAGGATCTGAGATTTCCGGGTTTCAGAAAAACTTCCTCATTTAACCAGCTTTCCATTCATGTATCACAACCCTGTGTTATTGAAGTATTTGAACGGTTTAAGAACAAAAGTTTGAAAAAAAAACATGGATCTGCGAAAAGAAAATGATATTTTTTTCCTCACTTTATTCAAAAAGCTGAAGAGAAAAATTTATTTTTATAAATGTTTACATAAATATTAAGTAAATATTTACTTAAAACAATAAAAAAAATTACTTCCACGAATATAAAAAAATCCTAAAAATGTAAATAAATAAAATACACATATATTTTGAATTTGTTAATTACAGTAACTAATACTGGGTCCAGGAGGTGGCCATTAATGAACCCCAACCATACATTAACCTAAAAAATTACTATTTTTACCTAGATCATGCATTTGAACAAATTTTTACAGGTATTTATATTTAGAAAACAAATGCTTAACCTTGAATTGATACTGATGGCTACACTTGTGAAACTCACTGGGATTCTCATGAGCCCATCGGTTTTCGTTGTGGTAATTAAAAATTCTATCCCTCATAAATAAGATGTACATAGTCCTGTAAAAATGTTTTCAAATGCGTGATATAGGTAAAAATAATAATTTTTGAGTTTAATGTATGGTTATGGTCCCTTAATGGCCGCCTCCTGGACCCAGTATTAGTTACCTGAATTAATAAATTCATAATAAATGTGTATTTTATTTATTTACTGTTTTAGGATTTTTTTTTATATTCTTGGAAGTAATTTTTTTTATTGTTTTAAGTAAATATTTACTTAATATTTATGTAAACATTTATAAAAATAAATTTTTCTCTTCAGCTTTTTGAATAAACTGAAGAAAAAAATATAATTTTCTTTTCACAGATCCATGTTTTTTTTTTCAAACTTTTGTTCTTAAACCGTTAAAATACTTCAATAACACAGGGTTGTGATACATGAATGGAAAGCTGGTTAAATGAGGAAGTTTTTCTGAAACCCGGAAATCTCAGATCCTGCCCATTGAGGAGTAACGCTGGAAAGAAATATCAATAAAATGTCAGGAAATTTAGAATAGCTTTCTTTTGGTAAGATATACATACTTACATTCATTCAGTTTTACGTTTCTAAAAACCATGTTTGTCTAGAAAAAACAATAAAACGACGTTTTCTCCCTTATGGGCGAGAATTCAGGAAATCGCCATAGAACATTTTTTGTTCCCCTAAAGGTCCTCTATCACCCCTCACAATATGACTAGACATTTACGGGACACCCTGTATATATATACATATATATATATATATATATATATATATATATATATATATATATATGTATGTATGTATGTATATAAATATATATATCCAGGGACACGTATAATAAGTGATTTATAAGAATATATTAATTTTAGTATATTGGGGTGAGGTTAGCTCAGTGGTGATGCACTGGACTAATATGTTGAGTACCCGAGCACACAAAATACTTTATTTTCTGGTGACTACGTTCGAGCGTTGAGTTGAGTTCGAGGTGCAGACCATCTCTAGGCCCACCCAGCCTTTAATTAATTTATTAATGGGTACCTAAAAAGGGGAAAATCAAGCGGCCGGAACGTAGACTGACCGCACTATCTCCCTAGTGTGAGATATGGTCAAGAATCACCTCTACCCACAGTATCTGCCCCTCTTGGCCCTTAGGCCTATTACGGGACTGATTTTTTATTTTTATTATAATATATAATGTTGTAATCTAATGGATGTATTCTAATATATCTCGAAACTGATTGAGAAATCGTTTTAAATGTAGAGAATCTGTTCGAAAGCTTATTACATTTTCTACTAATACTCTTGTTATGTGTTTTCTAGTTTGGAACCTAAGATCCCGCTTCCGTATGTGATTTCATTTAATTTTTTTAACTTTTGATCTTATTTTTCACAAGGTATTAAGATAAGACATTAATTGTATCTAATATAAGTTTTACAAAGAAGACGAATAATACGATTGGATGACGCAGTTCCTGCGAGACGGATTTTTTTAATGGTAAATGGAGATGCATAACTTTTTTTTTTATGGTAAATGGAGATGCATAACTTGTGAAGTAACCTCCCCCACTTATTGATATTTTTGAACCGGATGGAGAGGCTTGGAGAATCTAAATTGGTTAGTCAATATCCCATCTCGTAACCATATTTGGTTGCCTTTCCCCACTTGGGCTTTGAAAATCCGTGTTGAAATCTAGGCTCACACGGTTCCCCTTTTAGCACGCAATTAGAACAATTCTTGCTACAATCCATATTATCGTTGTCCTTTCTAAGTTGTTTTCGCTTTTTTTCCCCGTTCTACATGGCGTATGTTTATTTTTATTGTTTGTACTACTGTATTATACAAATCACCACCAGCATTCGTGGCGTCTTAATAGTGGTACATTATTGGCAAGTAATGGTGTCCAAAGAGGTAACATAATTGTACAAGGAAAAGAGTCTATATTAAAGGAATAAAAGCAGTTACTGATAGGTTTTGATCTTTCGTGAAAAATATAAAATCATATCTTAAAAAGAATTTAAGATGACACAACTATTCATTTTTTTTATTACATATTTATTATATAAATAATAAAAAAAGAACTGTGCAGCGTACAGTGGGGCCAAACGACATTTCGTGTTTCAAAAAAGGCTACAGCCTCTAAATCTTAACCGAGTTCAATGGATTTTTTTTTTCTTAATAAATGAAAGCTAATAAAATTTAGAAAAACTTTGTCAAGCCAGATTTTTGTGTCACTTGTTTATTAAATTACGTGTAAATAATTCACAAACTGTTACAGTTGAACATTGTAGGATATATTAAGCAATTTATCCAGCAAACCCATGTGGACTACCCACCTTCTTCTCAGGAATGTAATTTTTTTTTATGCTTCTGCGTGACTGACTTTTTAAAGTAATTCACTTCTATATATATATATTAATCAATTAGCCTTCAGTCAAATATAAGATGGTCATATGTTCAGAATATATATTTCCATAAATCATTTTAAATCCGACTTATTCTCCATTTTAACCTCGATACGAGTGAGAAATTTGAAACCCCCATGAGTTCTTGTTGGTCTAACTTGAAAACAAGGCCGAAACTCGAAGACTACATAAAGCTTGCGTGACCCTGACGTAGACACTACATAACCCTCAACCCCCCCCCCCTTTTAAACACTTAGCTCTAAGACATCTACTAAGTGCCTCCGGACTCCTAAAGCCTCTCCTTAAAGCTCCAAGCTCTGTCTTTACTCTCCTTTACTTTAACAGTCAAAGCCTTTTCTCGGCAATACTCGCTTTTATTACTTCTTTAGGGCGAAATGTAATTTTGGTTTAATAAAACAACAGTAAAAAAAGGGTGAAGTCATTTCAAAATGTATCAGTTAATGGGAGGGAGCGAAAGAGAGGGGGGGGGAGAGTAATCTTTTCGAGTAAACGTTTTATAGAGAATATGAAAAATTTGATGCGGGAAAACGAATTAAAACCCTTCTAAGGGTGCACCTACACTGAACCCGTTCCGATCAGGTCCAGCAGCCACCGACTGCCGGAAGCTAAACGAACACATGCATCTCAATCGAGGTGCCTACATTGGTCCCGACCCGATCCAATCCGGTCCAATTCAACGGCCACCGATTCTTGGCCATTCAAACGTGTTTGTTTCTAGACCGATTTCGCACCGACAAAGCAAAATGGCGCCAACCCACATTTAGTGTTTCAAAAAGGTCTAAAGGTTCTAAATCTCAACCGATTTCACTGCTTTGTTTTTTATATCAAAGGAAATAACATTTAGAACAACTTTGCCTATTCATATTTTTGTTTCCCTTGTTTATTAAATTGCGTGGAAAGATGTTTATAACCATCCAACGTCTAAAACCGTCCAATAGTTATAACCTTTAATGTTTATAACCTTCCAATGCTTATAACCTTCTAGTTACCTTCCTTATAAATAATTTTAAAATATGAATACCAATACTTCTCTTTCCTCCAACGTTCAACCTAATCGAAGGTTTCTATGCTTATTAGGTGGTATTTCTTAACTTAATCACTCATTTTCACTTCACTAGGAGGTCATTACTGACGAGCTGTGACTAAATCGGATCGGATCGGGTCGAGACCAATGTAGGCACTCACGTCGGCCGCTGTTGGCCGTTGTCGATCAAACTAAATCGGATCGGAGCGGTTCGGGCGAAATACGGGTCCAATGTAGGTGCAGCCTAAGATGTATTCTTCTACATTTTTTGTAATCGGGAAGCTCATAATTTATTGAATAACTTAAATATGTTTCCACATTGATCTAGTCAAATTTAAATTACTAGTAAAGAAATGTTCACAAATTTCTACCAAAGCAAAGATTTCCTTAACAGAAGGAACAGAAATATGAATTCATTCCTATGATTAGAATTCGCTTAACCATTCGAAGTGACGATTTTTTTTTTCAAACACTGTCTCAAAGAGCGAAATTTTTCATATTCTATTTATTTCATTTTTAAGAAGAAAAAAAAACATGTTTACTATAGAAATCATTCAATTCGTAAATGAGTTCGCGTAAATAAGATCATTGCAAACAGCTTGCTCTTCGGAAAATTGTTACTGCGAGGAGCGGATTGAGTACATTTTTTTTTCTGTCTTTACTTTGCACATTTTATTAGTTCAAGGAAAATCATATTTCGACGCCTAGTTTACTCAGTACAACTGATAATTGCACAGTATCATTATTATGGTTATTGCACACACGGATATTTTTCCATCGAAAATCTCTTCAGAACCGTTTCGCTTAGGAAATTTAGTAAACTCTCTCCCCCCGTTTTTGAGAAAATATATGAAAATTCCAAAAGTGTTGATAGCTGTTAATAAAACTTTTTATCCTAATATTTCCCGAGCTCCAAACTTAACCAACATCAGTGTGTACGAATGTCAAACATTTGGAAAAGGTTTCAACCAAATCCATCGTTCCTCATTATCCAAACCAAAAATTCGTGAGGAAAAGTAGTTTTAATCATTTTTCTCGAAACCCCTAAAAAAAGCTTCATTCTTTTTTCCGCTTGAAAAGCCTATAAAAAGTGTATCTGCAATCCTGTGAATGCAAAAGCATGAGTGGCGCAGCTTGTAAGTAAAACTATATCTGGCAAAAGAAGTAATACCATTATACACATGACTTACATCCCACATGACTTACACGACTTACTAACTGATGGTAGTCCATATATTAACACAATACTCCAACATCTTAAACAAATTAAAATTATTTCCAGAATAACCACATACTGACGTAATTTTTTTTTTTTTTTTTTTTTTTTTTTTTTTTTTTTTTTTTTTTTTTTTTTTTTTTTTTTAACAGAATCCTTGATTAGCATTGCTGCCCGTCTCATACTTAAGTTATACTTGTAATATGTTGTTAATATGAAGTCAACTTGTATTGAGTTAATTAATTATTTTATTTTATGTTGAGCTAATAATTTAAACTGTGTGAATAAGTATATGATAATAAGAATATGTACTGTGATAAGTATATGATGTATTAGATGTTATAATTTCAATATTGTCATTGTATATATGTTATGGTTATATTGGGTGAGTCGCCTTTGTTGCGAGAGCTCATGAATAAATAAATAATCAAAATAATCAATCAATTATAGACAGCCCATGGGGTTAAACCTTACGCCATATTTAAGTACCAGGTCATTCAAAAAGTCCTGTCGTTTTTTTGGGGGAAATTATAAATAAATAAATATGTTCAAATAATCACCTTTATTCATCAAAATATCCACCTTTACAGTCGGTAACCTTCTCCCAACGAGATGGTAAAGCCCAAATTCCTTCCTTAAAAAACTGTTGATTTTTACTGAAAAAATAAGTGGTCAGTTCGTGAATTAGGTTGTCACGGTCTTGAAAACATTTCTGTCTCAGATTGTTGTCGAGATCTCTGAATAGGTGATAATCAGTGGGTGACAGGTCAGGGGAATATGGTGGGTGAGGCAAAACTTCCCAGCCTATTTCTGTCAATTTTTGACAGAAATTTGAAAAATTGACAGAAATTTGAAAAATTGACAGAAATAGGCTGGGAAGTTTTGCCTCACCCACCATATTCCCCTGACCTGTCACCCACTTATTATAACCTATTCAGAGATCTCGACAACAATCTGAGACAGAAATGTTTTCAAGACCGTGACAACCTAATTCACGAACTGACCACTTATTTTTGCAGTAAAAATCAACAGTTTTTTAAGGAAGGAATTTGGGCTTTACCATCTCGTTGGGAGAAGGTTACCGACTGTAACGGTGGATATTTTGATGAATAAAGGTGATTATTTGAACATATTTATTTATTTATAATTTCCCCCAAAAAAACGACAGGACTTTTTGAATGACCTGGTAATTTACTAACTAACACTAAAGGTAGAAATAAGCATAATTATTTTTTGTTTACTAATTAAGAAAAATAGAACATTGTATAAAAACATAAATTGGCGCATTTAAAATCATTGTAAAACAACAAAACTTATTAATGAAATTAACTATTTGTTAATTGCGAGGAAGAAATATAATAGAAATAATTGAGGCTAATTGAAAGGATTTGTAGATAAATGCACTAGGTTCTAAGCCTAATTTCTATATTACTCCAGGAATATTAGATTAAACAAACAGTAGTTAGGCAAACATCCTGACAATGTCTGTGTTATTGTAGAATTTCATTGAATTCCTCTAGATAGTTTAGTGAGATGTTCAGAACATAGATACTTGTTTACAAGAACATAATGGTGTTATCTCAGAATTTAATAACCACCCTTATCTCTCCTACTCTTCATCAGAATAATTAGACTAAATCAAATAATATGCTTGACAGCGTACAAAATTTGTCACGCTACAAATCACGCAAATATCGCTCAGAACACTCAGATTTGGTTCCACCAAAATAATTGCAGTGATAATCTCGCCTGGATTAATATCAGATGTAGTACGAAGTAGAACCAAATACCTGCAATTATGACATGTAATTTGAGGGGCTAATTACATACCAGACTGGTATTACCAGCCAGGAGTACAGGTCGACGTTGCTAGAATTGATATAAATGCACCTGATTTAAAAATATATATTTATAGCTAGTTTTAGCGCTTTCCAAAGGAATGTAACTATTGAGGTGGCACTCATGAAAGAATGCTTGAAAAATTGTATACATACATACATATATGTATGTATATACATATATATATATATATATGTATGTATGTATGTATATATATATACTTATTATACGTGGCGGCACGATTCACGCCACGTATAAGGGAGGAATCTCGCTTTTCATGACGCAATTCGTTGTGCCGACGTAAAATAACGGTGGTGTCAAATTTGTGCATGTGTATATATATATATATATATATATATATATATATATATATATATATATATATATGTCTCTGTATCGAGAAAAGTTGATATTACTTGTTTTCACAAATAATTTTCAGTTTGATTATTCAAAAACGATTGATTCAGTTGAATCTTGTTCCAGAGATACATGATGTTTACATTCATATAAACTAATTTTCGGTTTCTGGACTTGTCGAAGTATTCTTTACATGTTTGAAATTCACCCAACCTAAGGTATTTGACTTTTGGTAACGTTTTGAGTTTAGGAAGTATTATGAAAAAATATTTTTTTCTTAAATAACTCTAAAACGATGAGAAATTGTGAATCTGGAAGGCAAACAACGGAAAGCGCTTTAGTTGAAACTTGTGCTAGACGCATCATCCATCTAATCTAAGATATTTAAATTTTTGTTGCTTGTGGAGTTCAGATATTATTAAAAACAAATCGTATTAACAGACACGAAACGTTTCCTGTCTATTTTCTAAAATATCTTGAAAACGGTTAGAAAATCGTGGTAAATGGTGGTTGACCATTCGAAAGCTTACTAAATTCTCTACAATATAGGTTTCTTAACGTAGAAAAACGAATGAAACCATTTTTAAAGCGATATCTGAAACCGTTTTCAAAAAACATTGAAACACATACTTTTCCAAACTAATTTTTAGTTTGGGTATTCAGAAAAGATTAATTGAGTTGTAACTTGATCCTGACGTTTGATATTCATCTAGTCTATGATAGATACATTTTGGTTCCGTTTGGAGTTAAGGAAGTACTCGAAATAAACAGGCATGAAAAGTTTTGGGATTTTCGTATACTTTCTAAAATATTTCGAAAACGGTTAGGAAATCGTGGTAAATGCAGCTTCGGCCATTCGAAAGCTTACTAAATTCTCTTCAAAAAATGTTCTAAAAATAAATAATAAAAAACAAAAATAAATAAATAAAAATCCATTGCATTCTAGTCCAATCATACTACATCCGAACTTTTGGCGTAACAACTTTTGCAGTGTGAGTAATGTTGCCAAATTCTTGAACAAATATCTCATTGCCAGTTTGCCAGATCTAAACTTTACCCCTGTCTCTCGGTAAAAGATAAACTCTCCTATCTTTTAACCATTGTTTATCTTTTGAAGAAACCAGGACTTTGCTGAACTTATCGATCGGCTTGTAAGCACATCTGAGACCTCGTTTCGTGAAGAGCTTTCCAATCTTCTCAGATATTCTAGGAATATATGGAAGAGACACACAGCCATTGATGGCGGGTTGTGGAGCTTGTTCTTTAGTTATTTATGGACATTCCTAAAGGTCGTTCATGATAATAGGTTCTTTGTAGCCGTTTCTTATAAAATATTTCTTCGGAATTTTCAATTCATCTTATAAGTGGTCTTCTTTCTGCAGACGCTACGAACGATGTAGAAGATGTTTTTTACAGTTAGTACTTTTTTCTTTGGTAACGGTTAGTTTTAGCGCTACTTGTTTATTGTAGTATCGCCATTCTTGAATAAATGTTTTTCTGATATTAAAACATATATTCGTTAAACAAATGCACTTGTTAGTTTAGTGAGAGTTTATTAGAATTTACATAGTTGTTTACAATAAAATGATTATGTTATCTCAGAATGTAATAACCAACCTTATTTCATCTCCTGAGGTATGGTCAGCCAGGTCATGAAGGAGGGAGAGAAAATTTGATTGCTGACAACAACGCAAAAATCGTTTCAGGGCGGGGATAAATACATTGAGGACCAATCCCATCAGAGGACATAAACAAATTTACAAAGGAATGCTTTCAGAATGCTGGGAACACTCTTGGAAGGTAATTGCAGAGAACAAACACCCCATGTTGTAAGTATATATACACATATATATGCAAATACGAATAAATAAAAGATATCTGAGGACTGAATAAAGCTGTAACCAATTTCCTACAACATCTTAGTCTTCAACTTACGGCCCTCAGGGGCAGATGCTACAGATACTACTGATTCATGACCGTACGGCACACTAAAGAGATAGTGTGGTCAGCACTATGCTCCGGCCGCTTAATATTCTACTTTGCATGGACCCATTAATTTTTTTTTTTTTTTTTTTTTTTTTTTTTTTTTTTTTTTACGGCGCATCGACAATTCTTGGCCATTAGCGCCAAGGACACATTAATAAATTAATTGAAGGCTGAGTTGGCCTAGGGACGGTTAGGGAGGCCGATTCCAACCCACGAAGACACTAGAAGATAAAATCTTTAGTTCTTGCTCGAGTTTTGAACTCAGGTCCTCTTGCATATTAGTCCAGTGCTCTAAAACTGATTTAACCTCGCCCCACATTACTTTTTTGTACATCCTATTAGCTCGCCTATTTCCTGATGTCCAATTTAGCGGAATTCATCCCAAAAAAAAACATAAATGTTAAATAGAGGCCAAGTTCCTCCACCCACAAAGAAACACTCCCTCTCCCCAAAAGCGAGAAATATCTCCTCCTATAACCCCCAAAAAACGCCTTACCATCCTACACTCCAAAAAAGTAGTATGAGTTAGTGTATTAGGTGCACCATATTTTCAACCAAAAATATTTGCCAATACAAGAGATGATACAAGAAAGAAATTTCCAAGTTCATTACTTGGAAGACCTCATAGTTACTTACTAAGAACAGTAAAGACACTTCAACTGACCTTTAAAAACAACAATAAAAATACTTGGCAATGTTTAGTTTTCTCTCTAAAGATAATTTCGGCACAAATAAAACATTGCCAAGTTTAAGAATATACCTGGTTGAGGAAAGTGATATTTTAGTAACTGGATATAAGTATTTTTATTGTTGTTTTTAAGGGTCAGTTGAAGTGTCTTTACTGTTCTTAGTAAGTACCTATGAGGTCTTCCAAGTAATGAACTTGGACATTTCTTTCTTGTATCATCTCTTGTATTGGCAAATATTTTTGGTTGCAAATATGGTGCAATTAATACAATAACTCATACTACTTTTTTGGAGTGTAGGATGGTAAGGCGTTTTTTGGTGGTTATAGGAGGAGATATTTCTCGCTTTTGGGGGAAGGGAGTGTTTCTTTGTGGGGGGAGGAACTTGGCATCTATTTCACATTTATGTTTTTTTGGGATCTCATTACTTTTTTCTAAGTATTAATTAAAATTTAGTTGCCGCATACCTACTGGCTTTTGTACTTCATATAAAACCAGGGTCTTTGGATTCTGCATAAAGTTCTCCTTACTGCTTGATATTTGATACCAATAATCAACCTACATACATCTAATCACTAGCCTAGAAAAGTTAGAAGCTCTTCCAGATGACATTACTCTAGAGGACAAATTGATTGCTCTCTTAACTAAACTATTACACTGTAAAACACAGGAACCTTATCCCGAGGATAAAGATCACAGTAGGAAAGTGTAGAAGGCCTTCAAATATAGGTTCTCCTTACCAAGACGATTCATTTCATACCCCACATGATGGGTTTCAGAAGGAATGTTGGCTTTCCGATGGAACAAAAAGTACAAAACGTCATAGGTAATATGACACTCCTGTATCAAGACCTACCTGCGTGCCAAGTTTTGTCAAAATAGGTCAAACGGTGTGAATTTGTATAAGGAACAAACATACAGACAGACAGCTGAAAGACCTTTTTCACCTAGCCTAGTGCATTCCCCGGACCAAGGCCTACCAGTGTGCCAAGTTTGGTCGAAATCGGTCAAACGGAGTGAATTTGTGTAAGGAACAAACATGCAGACAGACAGCTGATAGACAATTTTGACCTAGCCTATGACACTACCCGGATAAAGACCTACCTATGTACCATGTTTGGTCAAAATCGGTCAAATCGTGTGGATTTGTATAAGGAATAAACAGTTAGGCAAAACAGCTGATAGACGATTTTGAACTAGCCTATGACACTTCCCGGATCAAGACCGACATGTGTGTCAAATTTTGTCAAAATCGGCCAAACGGTGTGTATTTGTATAAGGAACAAACAGACAGACAGACAGCTGATAGACAATTTAACCTAGCCTATGATTCTCCCCGTATCAAGACCCATCTGTGTCCCAAGTTTGGTCAAGATCGGTCAAACGGTACGGATTTGTATAAGGAACAAACATACAGACAGACAGCTGGTATAAGATTTTGACCGAGCCTATATGCGTCTAATTGTTTCTTAAAACATCAAATATAGGTTCTTCATACCGAGACGATTCATTTGATACCCCACATCATGGGTTTCGGACGGAATGACGGGTTTCCGAAGGAAGTACAAAACTGGCACGACCCCGCCCCGGAAGCGGAGTCAAACACAACTTTTCAGGATTTTTCGATTTTTTCCTTTAATAACACCTCCATATCTATCAACATTCAAAATTTCAAGTCTCTAGCATCATGGGAAGTGCCTAATAATTTTGATGAGTCAGTGAGTGAGTGAATGAATGAGTAGATTATGAATCGAATTCTACATCGAATTGTGAATTCGATGTAGAATTATGAAAATTTCCAGTTTTACTCACATCTAGTAGTATAATACCTGTATAAAATTTCATAACTTCATCTTTACCTGGTTGAAAGTTATGAGAGGGTAAATATCGGCTCTAAGACCTGTAATATACACACAGTACGCTTAGGCCGGAACTTGGCCTGGCGCACTACCGTGCGCCTAGATTTTGCCCGGTCAACTTAAAAGAAAGCCTACATCATTTATAGGATCGCTGAGAGAATTCCATACTCCACAATGGATGTTTATGAATGGTGCAAATCTACGAAAAGACCTATTAGGCGCTCAAAACTACAATTCGTATGCACGAGCTACCACTTTTTTTGTCTTAACAAATAACACGACAACGCTTCTGATATTGTATTAAATGGAAGGCGATTTTTCGAATGCAGCATGAATTTTGATAGCGCCGCCTCACTCGGAAAAAAAAAAATTGTTCTTGGAAGTGTTAGTTCCGTTACGAGCTGAGCTACCCAAATCGCACCAATTATATGCGTTAAATCGAAGCACGCTGAGATGAATATTTTGTTGTTAAAGCAAGCATCTAAAAACTACAATCTACAGAAAAAGTTTTTAAATGAGAGAATTGACAGCCAGGTAACTGCATCGGCCGATAAGGTGTTCAATATATTTGTCCTGGTGTTTTGACAGCTCAGCAATAAACGGAGCTTTTCTATGTGAGATAAAAATTCCGCGCAATCTCTTATCACTAGCCGGCGAATTCTCTTATCGGTGAGCGTTGTTTGGAAAGGTATTGATAAATAAATAATGACATAGAACTTGAGCGAGGGAGGAGTGAGTTTGGTTTGAGAAGGGAGCTTCCAAACTTTCCCAGAATTGCTTGTTGGAGCGGAGAATGCAAACCTTAAAATATTCATTCCGCGGATGATAGAAGTACATTAATTAGGGGTAATTAGAGAAAAAACATAATTAAGCATTATTCCGGGTGCGGGGGAGGTCCGGTGCGGTGCAGTTCAAATAAAATCTAACCAGCTTTTATCTTACAATGGTATCTAATAAAAGAGCCATTGCTGCCTTTTGGGACGGGATTTCTACAGGTTACCCCTTTTCTAGCTAGGATTGGGCTGATGCCTATTCGTCATTTGGGTACTTATATAAATATAAAGTATATTTTTCCTTCAATAGAACGAACCAAACACTTACGAAACTACAGGTTCTTGTCTCCGACTGAGTTGGTCCAATAGAAATTTAATTGTAGGCCTGTTTAGTTTTTAGGTATTTAAGAAAGTCTACAAAAAGTCCAATACTGCTCATCCGTGTTAAGCAATATATTATTAAAATACCTATAATACACACGTAATCTACAGCCCGACCGCTAACAAAAGAACCAGAAGGGGCGTAGCTGATGATGAGCTACGCTTTCCCCCACATGGGCTGAAGGCGCGCGTGCGCACTACCTGGTTCTTTTCTTCACGGTCCAACCTTAAATGTGTATATTTTAGTTTTGATAAATGTTAAATATAATGGAAAAATGTCAAGTCGTTTTATCATTTCCAAATCTTCTAGTGTTTTCAATTTGTCCCAAAAACGGACGACTTACAACCAGTAAAGAAAGTTCTCTTCAAAAACTACTAAAAATTTTACTGTTTGCGCTCACGAGGCTAGAGTCTCTGAAGCATCTTGAGGTAACAGAAACCCAACTATGGCACAATATGGAGGCATGGGAAGCAGCATAAAAACCTAAACCCAGAAAACAGAGTATTCAACGAATTTTGGATCATATCCAGACAATCCAACATTATATTCTTGACTCGGAAAATATCAACACGGCGCAATCGCCACCAAACACTAATAGAATCACGACCAATATCACTGTAAAGAGAACACGGAACGTGAAAGGAATACATAAAAATAAATTACTCTTCCTAAATTAAATTTAATTCCCTTCTATCTAATTATAATCATTTAATCCTACTCACTAATTCAATAGCCTCTACATTTTAAAATAAATTTTATTTCCAATTCAGTGGAGAAATCGCATATGACAACCCCATGACGCCATCCGTATGTCTGATGAAAAACTACAATATATATTCTTCATTTCCTCTCTGCAGTTTTCTTGTATATATATATATATATATATATATATATATATATATATATATATATATATAAGCAGGTTTATATATATACATATATACAGTAGAACCTCCGTTATCCGGGGTAATGACGGGGAGTGTGGGCCACGGATAATCGAAACACAATATTTTATTGACTAAATGTGCTGGATTGTAAGGCAGAGTTGGGCATCAATCAATTAATTTTTCAATCGTATGACCAAACAATTAACTTTTTAATCGTGATTGAATCAATCGCGATTAAATCAATTGCGATTGATTTAATCGCGATTAATTTCTTTAATTGCCATTTGCGATTAATTTCATCGCGATTAAACATTTTAATTGCAAATGTGCAATTGATTTAATCGCGATTGATTAATTGCAATTGATTTAATCGCGATTGATTCAATTGCAATTAAATGCATTTTGATTTTTTGTAAAACTGTATTTTGAGAAAAATTACCGCGGAAATTCAACAAAAATACCACTCCAAAGTTCACTTCCGGCCCACAATTGATCCTCCTCCGGTCCTATTTTAGTACACCCCGGCTACTTCCGGTCCACTCTGGCCATTTCCAGTACATCCCAAACTACGTATGATCTACTCTGGTCCACTTCCGGTCGGCTCTGGGCAACATCCAATGGCATTCCTGTCCACTCCTGGTCCACTTCCGTTTTACTCTAGTTAACATTTTCTCACAACTGGGTTACCCAGGCCCACTTCCAGTCAGTTCAGATCCACCAGTGTTCACTTCCGGGTCTCTAAGGGCTCGCTTCCGGCACATACTGTGTGCAGATTTTAGTGCTATTTTTTACCTTTCTTTTTTTTTTTTTACGTATATCCGGAAATTAAAACGTTAACTGCGGTGCATGTCCCCGGGGCTTGCACCGCGTATAACTTTAGGTAAAACTGCAGTTAAGTGTCCTCATAACCGATTTCTTTCAAATTTGGTACAATAACGTATTTTGATGCACTTAATTCGAACCCGTTAAAAAAAAGTTCGCATACTTAAAGTTAGGTAAAACTGCAGTTAAGTGTACTCATAACCGATTTCTTTCAAATTTGGTACAATAACGTATTTTGATGCACTAAATTCGAATCCTTTAAAAAAAAAGTTCACATACTTAAAGTTAGGTAAAACTGCAGTTAAGTGTACTCATAACCGATTTCTTTCAAATTTTGTACAATAACGTATTTTGATGCACTAAATACGAATCCGTTAAAAAAAAAAGTTCGCATACTTAAATTTAGGTAAAACTGCAGTTAAGTGTACTCATAACCGATTTCTTTCAAATTTTGTACAATAACGTATTTTGATGCACTAAATACGAATCCGTTAAAAAAAAAGTTCGCATACTTAAAGTTAGGTAAAACTGCAGTTAAGTGTACTCATAACAGATTTCTTTCAAATTTTGTACAATAACGTATTTTGATGCACTAAATACGAATCCGTTAAAAAAAAAGTTCGCATACTCAAAGTTAGGTAAAACTGCAGTTAAGTGTACTCATAACCGATTTATTTCAAATTTGGTATAATAACGTATTTTGATGCTCTAAATACGAATCCGTTAAAAAAAATGTTCGCTTTCAACTAGGAAAGAAGTTATTAAGCACTAACGTTCACTGTTAGTAAGGTTCTAAAAGTAGGCGTAAACAGAGTATTTGTACCATTGGGAAACAGAGAACTCTCATTTGAAATGTTCATAAAACATTTGTTCAAAAATATTGTCAATTTTAAGGGTATCCCCTCCCGTCGTCACCTGTCACTTACAGGCATACGTACTAAGCGTTTCCGCTCGCTACGCTCGTTCAAGAAGGTATCAAAACCCTAGTCAATCCAACTCGCTAAAATAAATAAAGTTCTATTAATTTTAGCGAGTTGGATTGGCTAGGGTTTTGATATCTTCTTGAGCGAGCGTAGCGAGAGCAAACGCATAGCATTTATGCCTAAAAGTCGTCCTAGACATTCTTCTTATCTTCCTAGACATCCTTTTTAGCTTTCTTCTCCTTCTTGAGATGCGATGTTCGGTGGATACAAATCCCCAGTCGCACAGAAAAATGCCTTTAAGCGCTCTTCATATTTATGAGCTCGTTTGAATAATAAATTCGTGCAACTTCAGTGCTATTTTTTTTTATAAAATAAGAGTATGTTGACAATTAAAGTTCAGCAGGCGCGGATTAGAACGAACTAATAATTATAAAGGCATTAGCTAATTATTTAGGGATTTCTTTTACAGAATACTTTTCGTGAAAGAAACAAGATGTGAAGAGTGTTTCATTATTTTAAAAAAATGGTTGTGAATAAATAACTGCTAGTGAATTTAAATAATTCATGTTAAATTTGAATTAAACTTCTTTATTACGAACTTTTCCATACCCGCGCATGCGCATGTTGACAAAGTTAGTTGTTTACATAAGCTATCATATCCCCCATAACAGTGAACGTTAGTGCTTAATAACTTCTTTCCTAGTTGAAAGCGAACTTTTTTTTAACGGATTTGTATTTAGTGCATCAAAATACGTTATTGTACCAAATTTGAAAGAAATCGGTTATGAGTACACTTAACTGCAGTTTTACCTAACTTTAAGTATGCGAACTTTTTTTTAAACGGATTCGTATTTAGTGCATCAAAATACGTTATTGTACAAAATTTGAAAGAAATCGGTTAGGAGGACGCTAAACTGCAGTTCTACCTAACTTTAAGTATGGCTAAACAGCAGCCGCACTTGACATTTTAATTGCAGAATAAATTGTTAATTGCGAACTGCGCAATTACAATTGATTAATCGTTAATTGCGAAATCCGCGATTAACAATTGATTAATCGTAATTGCGGATTCACACAGTAACGATTGATTAATTGTAATCGCGAAATCCACTATTACGATTAATATTTAATGGTTAATCGCGAACTCGGCGATTAACAATTGATTAATTGTAATTGCGAGTTGATGCGATTGAATTTTTAATTGTCAATCGTCAATCGCCTCTGCGATTAACGTTTGCCCAACTCTGTTGTAAGGTTATAAAGAAAAACTGTGAACAAGATGTCCTGTAAACCTTTTTATTTGCATTGAGTAATGTTTATATAAACGTTTTATTAATTAATAATTTGTATAAGTGCAAAAATAAAGTTCAAATTAAAATTTTTTTCCGAGAAAGTCAGTAATTTTTCGTTGTTTTTTGTTGCATAATTCTTTTCTTATATCTGTTCTAGTCGCCCGTAACAAGATAATTCTGCTGAAATCGGCATTATCCTGCTCAAAATAATTGAGCAGAAGTTCTGCAGCTAATGCCTGGTTGTGCTTTTTTTTCATTTCTTGAATGATAAGCGAATCGTTGTCATCGCTCTCATTTCCTTGGTCGTTCTGCGCAGAGGTCGAAGGCTCTTTTTTCGGTGCACATCTGTTATCTCAGTTTCTGTAAGTTTTTCAAATCCCTCTTCATTCATGTCACATTCCAGCCTCTTTTTATGTCATCTCATCAACATGGATGAAATCCGGAAGAACTTTGGGGATTTCGAGAAATGATTCCGTTTTAAAATCTTGAGAGGTTTCCTGGTCATAATCGTAGTGTTCTAATATTTACGCCCATGAACTTTTTACCTTTTTTAATTTTTAAAGAAGGAATTAAAATAAGAATCCCCCCATCGAGACCCCGGTTAATTGGAATCCCGGATAATGGAGGTCCTACTATATATATATATATATATATTTGTATGTCTGTGTATAAGGTGTCTCGCATCCCGTATAGGAGGGCAAAAATAGACTTTTATCTAGATCTTTTTAATCGTTTGAGTTAACAATTATGTGCCTGCCCGAAATTCGGCGTTTCCTCTTTTGAAAATTACTATAAAAGAAAAAAAAAAATTAAACACGAGTATTTTCGTTTTGCTAATTATTTAGCGACAAAATGGCGGCCTACATTGAATATTAAGATTTTGAGTAAATCGTTGTTTTACATTTACTTATTTACATTTTCAATAATAGTTCGAATATTTCTAATAATACATTGAACTTGTGATTTTGAAAAGAGATACGAATTTTGCTACCAATTTTTGGCTAAATACTAAGGGAAAGAAAAAATAAATGTACTGTGTAAATAGTGTTTTTTTTTTTTTTTTTTTTTTTTTTTTTATTAGTTTTCAAAAATATATAAGCGATGTGTAGTAAATGAGAAACGGCGACTTTCAAGCGCGCGCTTTACAGTTAAAAATGTTTTGACGTTAACAAATGATGCATCTGAAAGGGCTAGAACTTAGGTCATTTTCGATTTTGGGATATTTCTAATGGTTTAAAATATATTTCAATTGTGGCCCGCATATACCGGATACTCGATTTATATACCCAGTACATATATATATATATATATATATATATATATATATATATATATATATATATATATATATATATAAATTAAGTTAAATTAACTAAATACACATTATTATTTAATAATCCTGCAGTTTGCTCTACATTTTTAACGTTCCTTTGACGCCAGGAACCTGCGGAAAATTCTCTGGGGTTTAGGCTAGTGTTTTTAAAGAGGCATCAAGTGGACATGAAATATTTAGAGAGAAATAAAGATTTATTAAAGAATAATGTGTAATTAATGAAATTTTACCTCCTGCAGCAAAAAATACATTGAGAAATACAGGGTCTCCATCTTATAGCATAATATTAACGTAGAATTTAATCCACCTACATATAGCTACTTACGTGCGACTCTCAAGTTTTTGGGCGGGAATATTCCGGAGTGAAACAATACAACAATGGACATCAAAGCTGGAGAACAGCTGGATATAGGTGCTTTTAAACCTTTGCAGTAAAAACTTCTTTTAATATGGGCCTAATTAATAATTTAATTTCGGCCGTTAGTGCTAAGGCGCAAGTACTTCGTGCATAAGATCGTGGGTTCGATTCCCACTAGGGGTGGCTGTTCTTCGAAAAAAAAAGTCCGATTCGCAGGAAATGCGTCATCTTAGCGCGGTTCTCTAGTGTTTATGAAGACAGAATAGAAACAGTTATTACTTTGTTTAGATCAATAGCGAAACACATATCCAAATGAAATCTCAAACAAACCAGTCTTGAAAGGTCTTGATTTACAATCTTACCTATATGGGTCAGCTATCCCATAAGTCGGGCAGAAAGGCCTCCGCTCAGAGGCATTTGGAAAGCCTTGGGATCTCTCTCTTTGAACGCTACATTTTTAACAATAAATTGACCTTCTTATTTTACTTAATCTGTTTCATTGTCAAATACATTATCCGACTATAAGCAATTTAAAAATAACAAGGAATAATACAGACAAAAAGAACTGTTCGAATAAACGAAATCAATTACTTTATAGTTTTAAGCACTTATTTCTCCGATTGACATCGCCTAATTAAAACTTTCTTTAGAATCTTTTTTGTAGAGCATTTAGTAAGCTTTCGAATGGTAACCTTCTGGTACCCAAGATTGTCAACGGTTTTCGAGATACTAACGAAAGTATACAAAGTTACCAAAACCTTTCTTGTCTGTTAATAAAATATTTTATTCTAACCCTTTCTTTACTCCAAACATAACCAAAATTTCAACATATTAGTGTTGATGAAATTCGAACATGCAGAAAATGTTTCAACTGAATCCCATAATTCTAAGTACCAAAATCAAAGACAAACAGAACAGTTCGAATAAGCGAAATCAATTACTTTAAAGGTTTAAGCACTTATTTCTCCGATTGACATCGCCTAATCGAAACTATCATTAGAACCATTTTTGTAGAGTATTTAGTAAGCTTTTTAATGGTAATCTTACGTTTCGCAAGATTCTCAACCTTTTTCGAAATATTAAGGAAAGTATACAAAGTTACCAAAACTTTTTATGTCTGTTAATAAAATATTTTATTCTAACCCTTCCTTAACTCCAAACGTAACACTAATTTCAACATATTAGTTTTAATGAAAGTAGAACATGCAGAAAATGTATCAACTGAATCCCATACCAAACCAAAAACGGTATTCAAAAACTATTTTTCCAATTTTCTCGAAAACGCTTAAAGCTATCGCATTGAAAATAGTTTCATTCGTTTTCCTAGCCCAAGAAGCCTATAAAACGAGTACTTACAAGCTTATGAACTCAAAAACGTAAGCGTTACGATTTTTTTTGCGCGAATTTCGCCCCAAACGCCATCTTCCAGTGGGCGGATTCTGCTGGTAAACGAACTTGACCTTTCAAATTGGAAAACGGATTTTTGTACCAAATTTCATCACTATCGGACCATTAGGGAAGCCAGAAATGAGCGAACAGACATATATATATATATATATATATATATATATATATATATATATATATATATATATATATATACAAATTTGAACCACCGTTATTTTCGGTCTCTAGGGGTTCTGAAACGCGAAATTTTCTAGTCGGCACTTCCGGATTGTTTCATTGTATCAACCTTATAAGCGGGGTTCCTCCCTATGGGGGAGGGAGGAACCGCGCTAAAAAGCATTAGCCCATTCCATACAATTACGACAAGCACACATTAGACTGTTAAAACTATACCTACTGACGAACAGTAAAACAGAAGTTCACTGGTCACACTATTTTACGAGACCATGTTCCTCCCAATACTGATATACGCCTGGCCTTTGTGGTTTGGATCATCCGCAACGAACATTAGACTTTATAGAACTAAGTCCTGCGAGTGCAGCCTACGCCCCTTGGATCATTTTTTTTTTTTTTTTTTTTTTTTTTGTATAATTTATTTATGAGCACCCCGCATTGACAGCGTGTCGCCCAGATACACATATAAAATGGAAATACATAATAATTATTGATCCATAGTAATTAACATCTTATATAATAATTATAAATCCTTAATAATTAACATATTACATAATATTTATAAATCCAATTACATTATAGTGTGTATCAATCTAATTATATAATTAAGTTTGTGAATAACATACAGCTAAAAGTAAAAATAATCGAATGAATCGAAAACCAAATCGAATGGATCATTCGAAACAGCTTGCTTCATCGGGAACTGGGAGTTGATCCAATCGCATTTTACATCCAAAAACTCACCCGCAGATACCACGACAAACTGGTTCTCTTTTCTGGTGCCAAACATCCAGTCCGACTCTTCAAGCCGAGGCAGCACCAAGACATTTTATTTTAATTTGATTTGTAATTACTTTTTTTCCCTCTTATCTTTTCATTTCTGTAAAAAAATAATTGTTTTGGTACGAAATAAATATGTTTTTTTGTTTGTTTATATCTGTAATAGAACGATTTTGTTTGTTTTTACAAGACACGGTTCTCATTACTTAAGCAACAACTAACAAGGGGTTATTTGCAAAGAAGTAAAAATAACGGCCTCTTAAACCAATTTATCCTCAAACAACGGCCACTTCGAGCAAATTTACGCCGCTAAAAGATATATTCTTGAACACTTTTAGCAGTAAAATGATTCAAAATAATTAGGCATAAAAAATGAGAAGAGCATCGGTATTTGTCGAACACATGGCAGAGTAGTGAAGGTGAAGATTGATTGGAGATAAGGAAAAGGCGGGAAACTGATAACAGCCCCTGTAGCAGCCATTAGTTAGTTAGGTTATAAACCTGTTTTATTACTCCCTTAATACACTCCCCATTAAAGAGGACGGGAAACAATTGACTAGAAGATTCTCGCCTCTTCAGGGCCTTTATTCCCCTTGGAATCTCTAGGAGAGGGCTTTTACTTTATGGATTACAAGCTCATGAATCGCAGTTGGATTCCGGTAGGCCTCAGGCAAACCTGTCCACACAATCTTTCAGCAGTAAGCCTGCTGAAAATAAGGCAATAATATTCTCATTAATTCTTATATATACAGGGTGTTCAAAACTCGATTGACAACCCACTTTTTTCCACAATTTTTGAAATTTAAAAATGAAACTTGGTGGGTTTTAAAGTGGTCGAATGAACATTCATTGGACCTAACGCACGACTTCTAAACTTTCTCCAGTTCTTCTCCAGAGACCCTAACTCTGGAATCTGCAATAGTATGGGGGTATTTTTATGACGGATTATTGTAAAGAATTGAATTTTATCTCGATTTTATATCAGTCATTTTTTTGCTAAAGCGCACCAATGAGTAACAAATTGCAAAAAAACGAGAAAACCCTTATATATATATATATATATATATATATATATATATATATATATTCTTTTTTATCCTAGGAGGCATGGGGTCATTAAATCAGTCTTCCTTTATTACACCACTTTATTTATTGGGCCCGACATGTTTCGTGCATCTTTTCCTCGCACCTCTTCCGGGGCACTTCTACAACAAAATATAATTTTTTGAATATCCACACAAACCCTTTTTTTTCTACTATATTAAAACTATCAATACGATCTTTGAACTGTTCCACAAAATGCATTAAAACATTATCATGCTCATTAAATGTTACCCCTACCCTAAATATTGCAATAATTATAGCTAAATTACATATTTTTTATAAAAGGTGTTGAGTCCTACCTTGCAAGGAAGTCCTCCCGTTACCAAGTACTCCCTCTGGAGTCCGGCTTAATACTAACCCTGTCAGTGGATTGCCAAAATGGCCCTGTCGTTATCTGTCCTTTGTTGTTGTCCTAGTAAAGTCTACTCGTCAAATATATTTTTATAAATTTTTGGGTATTAATCTATTATTCCATAGAAAATTTGGTGAACATTTTTCAGATCAGTTCTTTTATTCACTGCTATTTTCGAATTTTTTAAAATATAAATATTTTCTTTTATTTTTCTTTTCAGGGTATTTCTTTCTTTATTTAATATTTTGAATTCTTTGAAATTGAAACTGTGTTTTTTTGTTATTGCATGATCCGTCAATGCTGTACCGTTTTCTTGTGTGTCAATGCTCTTTACGTGTTGTATAATTCTTTTACCTAATAATTGCGCAGATTCCCCAATATAACATTTATTACAGTCGTTGCAGTTGATTTTATAAATATTATATTTTGAACTTGATGCTTTAACCCTGTCTTAATTATTACTAAATACATTGTTTATTGTATGTTTATATTTTCAGCCAATTTTACAAACATCTTTACATATTGTTTTTATTTTGTTTTCTATAAGAGGATGATAATCGAAAGTAAAATATTGCTTAATTGGATTTACATCTTTGTCAATACTGTTATTTAAAACCAATTGTTTCCTTTTTTGTAAAAATAAGTGATTATTTAACGTGGTTTCTTCTAATCTGCCGTTAGTTTTAATAAAAAAATGTTTAATATTAGTTTGCACCAATAATCTTTGTTTTTTGTTCGATATATCGGAATTATCATTAAGATTAAGAATTTTTTAACGATTTACAAAACAAAAAGAAAAGAAAATATTCTGAAACGATAATTGAATCAAGGCCATCTAAAAAAGTTAAAACAGATACAGAAGTAATAAACAAGGAAGTGCAGAATAATAAGCGTAAAAGAGATCTTAATGATAATTCCGATATATCGAACAAAAAACAAAGATTATTGGTGCAAACTAATATTAAACCTTTTTTTATTAAAACTAACGGCAGATTAGAAGAAACCACGTTAAATAATCACTTATTTTTACAAAAAAGGAAACAATTGGTTTTAAATAACAGTATTGACAAAGATGTAAATCCAATTAAGCAATATTTTACTTTCGATTATCATCCTCTTATAGAAAACAATATAAAAACAATATGTAAAGATGTTTGTAAAATTGGCTGGAAATATAAACATACAATAAACAATGTATTTAGTAATATTAAAGACAGGGTTAAAGCGTCAAGTTCAAAATATAATATTTATAAAATTAACTGCAACGACTGTAACAAATGTTATATTGGGGAATCTGCGCAATTATTAGGTAAAAGAATTATACAACACGTAAAGAGCATTGACACACAAGAAAACGGTACAGCATTGACGGATCATGCAATAACAAAAAAACACAGTTTCAATTTCAAAGAATTCAAAATATTAAATAAAGAAAGAAATACCCTGAAAAGAAAAATAAAAGAAAATATTTATATTTTAAAAAATTCGAAAATAGCAGTA
>OX328130.1:47286155-47313655 GCA_946811695.1 Gonocerus acuteangulatus | reverse complement strand
TATATTGGTTGTTGTTTTGCTAATTTATTTTTAGCAGAAAAGTGTATTTGCTAGTATAACAAGATGCGTAAAATGAGAATCAGTTTTTGGTTGCTTACCGTGAGTAATTCCAGTTTCTGTAATTTTTCTGTTCCTATTGGCGTCTATAATTACACTTTTCTTCAAGATTTCATTCACGTAGTCGTTTACATTTTACTCAAAATATTAACTACATATTTTATAAGCTTTCCAAATGACACTAGGGATAAAAACGATATGGGAACGCGCAAAGACGATTAAGTTTTTGTGAGTCGGACTTTTTATACCTCTAGAGTTAAGCCAAAGCAGAAAATAAGTGACTAGAGATCTTTTCTGTGAGTCCTGGCAAATTGGCAGGATGTCCTTCACGCTCCTCTTATTATCCATGTTCTGTATCTGACACCTCTTTGGTCCAACCTGTTCACTTCTGGATTGCTTCTAACATATGAAATATCAGATACTTCTTTCCTTAGTACTTAAAGCCTAAAGGTCACAAAGAACGCTGATGTCTTGATCTAATGTGGTCTTACTTCTCTGAAAGCAGTAGCCGCAAAGAATATTCTGATAAGAGGCCAGAAGCATTAAAATTCAAGGCCTCAAGAAATGTGTTATTGCTAAGCTTGTAAGCATGAATGCTTAGAACATAGATTCTTAAATATTCTTGTTAAACCTAAGGGAACCGTTACTAAAGATAATCCATGCACTGTTTTCATCTATCATTTACGTCAGAACCTATTTCAAAAACTCGTGGTATTTAGGGTTCAAGTCGTGTGTAAACTCACACTTCGAAACCTTCCAACAAGACGCTTACCTTTCGGGGATCGCTATGGAACCCCAACAATTAAATAATATTTTGTAGCCAACGGCCATAGCCACGTTGTATGCACCCGTTCCCAAGTTAAGCCACTGAAGTTAAGCAACGTCGGGCGCCAGGCTCTGAATGGGTGACCGACCACGTGCTATTGGCATTATAAAAGGGTGGTAATCTGTAGATAGCCCGGCGTTAATAGTCAAATATTTGATAGGCCGTTAAAAAAACAACAACAAAAATATATTTTGTTCTTATATAGGTTAATTTAAGCACATTTTTCAAGAATGCGGAATATTACAACGATCTTGCTGAGAAATGTGCTTACTTATGCACCTCCAGGCTGATGAATAATTTTACATCAAGTTGTGAAATGATCAATAATTGCCTTGATATCTCCAATCTGAACTACATGGTATGTTGATACAATATATTATAGATTGCAGGCCTCCGTACTGATTGAACCCTTTGTTCATCCCGGGATGCATCCAATATCTAATCCAGTCTATTATCCTAGGAGCTGTATATCTTCCAATATATATCGAAGCTGTTTAAATGCCAATCCAACCGTATTAAATCAATTTAATACTACAGAGTATACAATACTGTGCCATACTATGCAAGATAGGTTCATCATCATACTCCTGGGAATACCAAGGAATTTGCGGAAGCTCTGCCGGACGATGCTAAAGAAGTCGACGTTGTAATATTTTTTTTGTTTTTTTAAACTATCAAATCAAAACGAATTTCTAAAAATTTGAAAAATTCATTCTTCCTCTTCTTCAATCTGAATCATAAAATAAGTTATTGTCTAAACCGACCTACTACATAGTAAAAAGTTCAAACAAATCGTTAAAAGTTTTCTTTTTTTCATTCTTTTTATGCAACTTTAAATATTTGTTTTAATTTTATTTTGACTATTTACAATCTGTATACATATAGTACAATAAGTAACTACATTTCTCCTAAGCTATTAGACATGGAAGAACAGAGGGGAGAAGGCAACCATTGCTGACACTAAGGAACTCCTGAAAAATGTCATTTTTTGAGATCTGACATTCTTGAAAAAAATTAGGGGATATGTCAAGAATACAGTACTCCAACGTTTCAGTGTTTTTCGAACATCGCTGTTGAAAAATCTTATTTTTTTTTTATTTATCCGATACCCGCTCTTGGCTGATATGCCATTCGTCGTCGAGAACGACCAGGTGTTGAAAGCTGGTCATTCTCCCAATCATAATACCATCGTAACAGAGCGGGCAAGTTTCGTCTTCTGCCAAGCCAAAGCGGTGTAGGTGTGCCTGGAGATAGTCGTGGCCAGTCAACAGTCGAAAATTTGAAACGGCCTGTTGGTTGACGGCAGCGGGCCCATTTCTTTCCAGAGCTAGCTTCCTCATGTACTTGTTTGGTGTGGAGTTTGACGGCAGCATCAAAGTTTGGCAAAGGCAAGACTTGTGTCCATTTTTGGTTTATGCATTTCTGCCCCCTTCTTTGCAAGATCGTCTGCTTTTAGCGCGGTTCCTCCCTCCCCCATAGGGAGGAACCCCGCTTATAAGGTTGATACAATGAAACAATCCGGAAGTGCCGACAAGAAAATTTCGCGTTTCAGAACACCTAGAGACCGAAAATAACGGTGGTTCAAATTTGTATATATATATATATATATATATATATATATATATATATATATGTATATATTTATATATATATATATATATATATATATATATATATATATATATATATATATATGTATATATTTATATTTGTCTGTTCGCTCATTTCTGGCTTCCCTGATGGTCCGATTTTGATGAAATTTGGTACAAAAATCAGTCGTCCAATTTGAAAGGTCAAGTTCGTTAACCAGCAAAATCCGCCCACTGAAAGATGGCGTTTGGGGCGAAATTCGCGCAGAAAAAATCGTAACGCTTACGTTTTAGCGCGGTTCCTCCCTCCCCCATAGGGAGGAACCCCGCTTATAGGGTTGATACAATGAAACAATCCGGAAGTGCCGACTAGAAAATTTCGCGTTTCAGAACCCCTAGAGACCGAAAATAACGGTGGTTCAAATTTGTATATATATATATATATATATATATATATATGTATATATTTATATATATATATATATATATATATATATATATATATATTTGTCTGTTCGCTCTCTAGATAGAAGACGAATGGTCCGATTTTGATGAAATTTGGTACAAAAATCCTTCGTCCAATTTGAAAGGTCAAGTTCGTTAACCAGGAAAATCCGCCTACTGGAAGATGGCGTTTGGAGCGAAATTCGCGCAAAAAAAATCGTAACGCTTGCGTTTTTGAGTTCATAAGCTTCTAAGTACTCTTTTTATAGGCTTCTTGGGCTAGGAATACGAATGAAACCATTTTCAAGGTGATAGCTTTAACCGTTTTCGAGAAAATTGGAAAAATAGTTTTTGAATACCGTTTTTGGTTTGGGTACTTAGAATCACGGGATTCAGTTAAAACGTTATCTGCATGTTCTACTTTCATTGAAACTAATATGTTGAAAGTTATGTTACGTTTGGAGTTAAGGAAGGGTTAGAATAAAATATTTTATGAACTGACATGAAAAGTTTTGGTAACTTTGTATACTTTCCTTAATATCTCGAAAAAGGTTAAGAATTTGGTAAACGAAAGAATACCATTAGAAAGCTTACTAAATGCTCTACAAAAAAGGTTCTGATGAAAGTTTTGATTAGGCGATGTCAATCGGAGAAATAAGTGCTTAAAACTTTAATGTAATTGATTTCGCTTATTCGAACTGTTCTTTTTGTCTTTGATATTGGTACTTAAAATCATGGGCTTCAGTTGAAACATTTTTTCCATGTTTGAATTTTATCAAAACTAATATGTTGAAAATTTGGTTACGTTTGGAGTAAAGGAAGGATTAAAATAAAATATTTCATTTTTAGACGTGAAAAGTTTTGGGAACTTCGTATATTTTCATTAATATCACGAAAACGGTTTGGAATCTTGGCAAGCAAAAGATTACCATTCGAAAGGTTACTAAATTTTCTACAAAAAATGTTTTGAAGACATTTGCGATGGGATGGTCATATTTGGAGAAATAAGTGCTTAAAACATAGGTAATTTCGTTCATTTGGACGAATCTTTTTGTGTGTTTCCTACAGTTTTTTTTCACTGCTCGTTATTTTTGTGATTGCTTATAGTAGTCAAATGTATTAGTCAATAAAACAGGATACGTATATATAGAAACAATATTTTGTTTCAACGGTATCTTGGAATTCGAAGATGCCCTATGAATATCTAGATTACTGTACTGGTGTTGATTTCGTTCTTTAGAATTGTTTTTGGTATTCTCTATTTTCAGAAGTTTTTATCTATTTTTAGCGCGGTTCCTCCCTCCCCCATAGGGAGGAACCCCGCTTATAGGGTTGATACAATGAAACAATCCGGAAGTGCCGACTAGAAAATTTCGCGTTTCAGATCCCCTAGAGACCGAAAATAACGGTGGTTCAAATTTGTATATATATATATGTATATATTTATATATATATATATATATATATATATATATATATATATATATATATATATATATTTGTCTGTTCGCTCTCTAGATAGAAGAGGAATGGTCCGATTTTGATGAAATTTGGTACAAAAATCCTTCGTCCAATTTGAAAGGTCAAGTTCGTTAACCAGGAAAATCCGCCTACTGGAAGATGGCGTTTGGAGCGAAATTCGAACAAAAAAAAAATCGTAACGCTTACGTTTTTGAGTTCATAAGCTTCTAAGTACTCGTTTTATATGATTCCTGGGCTAGGAAAAGGAATGAAACCATTTTCAAGGCGATAGCTTTAACCGTTTTCGAGAAAATTGGAAAAATAGTTTTTGAATACCGTTTTTGGTTTGGGTACTTAGAATCATGGGATTCAGTTGAAACATTTTTTGCATGTTCTACTTTCATTAAAACTAATATGTTGAAATTTTGGTTACGTTTGGAGTTAAGGAAGGGTTAGAATAAAATATTTTATTAACAGACATAAAAGGTTTTGGTAACTTTGTATATTTTCCTTAATATCTCGAAAAAGGTTAAGAATTTGGTAAACGAAAGAATACCATTAGAAAGCTTACTAAATGCTCTACAAAAAAGGTTCTGATGAAAGTTTTGATTAGGTGATGTCAATCGGAGAAATAAGTGCTTAAAACATTAAAGTAATTGATTTTGCTTATTCGAACTGTTCTTTTTGTCTGTTTTTATTCCTTGTTATTTTTTAATTGCTTATAGTTGGATAATGTATTTTACAATAAAATAGATTAGGCAAAATAAGAAAAACAATTCATTGTTAGAAATATAGCTTGCCAAGAAAAAAAGATTCGTTGACGTCTTTTGAATATTTTCAATTGCCTTTATTGGTTTTTTTATTATATTTTTTAATTGATGTTATCTGTAGAATTATTACTATAGTAAAAGAACACAGGAATGTGTGAAAATATTTGATATTTTCCTATTCATTGAAACGTATGAAATTAAGTATCGGTAGAAGAGGATTCTAGGGTCTTGCGGACCTGACCCCAGGTATAGCCATAAAACCCTTTGAACAAAGGCCGAGGAAAATATTATCTGTTTCTATTCTATGCTTTTCAAATGAGAATAGGGATATGAACAGGAACCGGGGTCTCCCGTGGTCTAATGTCTAGCGCCTTGGATTCATAAGCGGGAGATGGTGGGTTCGATTCCCAACCTCCGGCAGGAATTTTATCATCCCACGGCTCGCTGGTGAAATTCCTCGCTACACCCTGGATGTCGGCGCTAATGACCTAGATGTAGATGTGCCGTAAAAAAAACAAAAAAAAACAAAAAAAAAAAAACTGGAACCGCGCTAAGATGACGCAGTTCCTGCGAGTCGGACTTCTTTTAATTTTATCGCGGTTCCTCCCTCCCCCATAGGGAGGAACCCCGCTTATAAGGTTGATACAATGAAACAATCCGGAAGTGCCGACTAGAAAAGTTCGCGTTTCAGAACCCCTAGAAACCGAAAATAACGGTGGTTCAAATTTGTATATATATATATATATATATGTATATATTTTTATATATTTGAAAGGTCAAGTTCGTTAACCAGCAAAATCCGCCCACTGGGAGATGGCGTTTGGGGCGAAATTCGCGCATAAAAATCGTAACGCTTACGTTTTTGAGTTCATAAGCTTGTAAGTACCGTTTTTTGTTTGGGTACTTAGAATAACGGGATTCAGTTGAAACATTATCTGCATGTTCTACTTTCATTAAAACTAATATGTTGAAAGTTATGTTACGTTTGGAGTTAAGGAAGGGTTAGAATAAAATATTTTATGAACAGACATGAAAAGTTTTGGAAACTTCGTATACTTTCATTAATATCTCGAACACGGTTGGGAAATCGTGGTAAGTGGATTGAAACTATTTGAAAGCTTACTAAATTCTCTACAAAAATGATTCTAAAACTATTTTTGATTAGGTTATGTCAATCGGAGAAATAAGTGCTTAAAACTTCAAATACCTCTGTTTTGTTCTTATGAACGGGTTTTTGTCGTTCTTTTTGTAATTTTTGTCTCTTTCCCTTGGTTTTTTATTGCTTTTTATTTTTGTAATTTCTTATGTTGTATTTGTAAGGAAAATGCATGTGAGTGTAAAACAGGATAGGTAAAATGAGACCAATTTTCTGTTGTCAGAAATAATATAAAGTTTTGGGAACTTCGTATAATTTCTTAATATCTCGAAAACGGTTGATAATCTTGGGAAGCGAAAGGTTACCATTCGAAAGCTTACTAAATGGTCTACAAGAAAGGTTCTAAAGAAAGTTTTGAATAAGCGATGTCAATCGGAGAAATAAGTGCTTAAAACTTTTAAGTAATTGATTTCGCTTATTCGAACTGTTCTTTTTGTCTTTGATTTTGGTACTTAGAATTATGGGATTCAGTTGAAACATTTTCTGCAAGTTCGAATTTTATCAACACTAATATGTTGAAATTTTGGTTACGTTTGGAGTAAAGGAAGGGTTAGAATAAAATATTTTATTAACAGACAAGAAAAGTTTTGGTAACCTTTTACACTTTCGTTAGTATCTCGAAAACCGTTGACAATCTTGGGAAGCGAAAGGTTACCATTCGAAAGCTTACTAAATGGTCTACAAAAAAGGTTCTAAAGAAGGTTTTGAATAAGCGATGTCAATCGGATAAATAAGTGCTTAAACTTTGAAGTAATTGATTTTGTTTATTCGAACGGTTCTTTTTGTCTTTGATTTTGGTACTTCGAATTATGGGATTCAGTTGAAACATTTTCTGCATGTTCTAAGTTCATCAAAACTAGTATGCTGAAAATGTACTTACGTTTGGAGTTAAGGAAGGGTTAAATTAAAATAATTTATTAATAGAGATGAAAAGCTTTGGAAACTTCGTATACTTTCCTTAATATCTCGAAAACGGTTGAGAATCTTGGTAAACGGATGGTTACCATTCGAAAGCTTACTAAATGCTCTAGAAAACAGGTTCTGAAGAAAGTTTTGATTAGGCGATGTCAAACGGAGAAATAAGTACATATAACTTAGAAGTTTGATAAACGATAATTGATTTCGTTTATTTATACGGTTCTTTTTGTCTGTTTTTATTTCTTGTTATTTTTTTATTGCTTCTAGGAGGAGGATGTATTTCTCAATAAAACAGGGGAATAAATACAAATCCTTTGAACCTGTAACAGAACTGAAAACGTAAATATTCTCCGTGTAGGGTCAGTCCGGGTCGAGGTAGTAGGCCGGTTCAGGTAGGCTTTTATTGCACTTCATAAATCAAGATTCATTGTTCTCATCAAGCATTCTAGGACAGCTGACAGTTACCTTTACCTGTAGGAAGTCATGCAGCCAAATGCTATACTAGAAATATAATTATATTTTCTGGTTGAATGTGGCCGTAGTTCAATAAAAAATAACACTACTTTCTCATTTTCATGTACAATTTTATTTTGTTTAATTGCATTTAAAAGTAAAATGGATATGTTAGCACTGCAAGTTAAGTAAATTAGAAATATATTCGTAGAAGAGTCTTCGTAGACCGAAACTTGGGACGGCAGAAAGAGTAATTTCTGCTTAGGATAGTTTCATCCCTAGCCGAAAATCTTGTTTTTTTTTCATATTTGTTTACATTAGGAATGATCCAAACAAAGTAATAACTGTTTCTATTCTAAGTCTACAAAATAACACTAGGGATATGAATGGAACCACGCTAAGATGACGCAGTTCCTGCGAGTTGGACTTTTTCTTTTTTTGTTACCCCAACGTGGCTTGGGATCCATTAAAGACTGTTGAAAAGTCTTGTACTTTCGATCTTGTTGCTTTTAATCCGTTGACTAGTGACCTCTTTAAAATCTAAGATGAGAAAATAGAATGTATAGATATTCTAAAAAAACAACTGACCTTTGTGTCGTTGACGAATAGCTTGAGCGAGATTCCCCTCCCCATGAGCTCGGCTTGATTGACGTGTCGTACAGCGAGCTGTGTCGCAGCTAGTTCTGCTTCTCCAAGGTCGCTTGGCCGACTCTGGCCGACGACTCCAGACTCACTCAGCTCGAAGAGGCCCAGAAGCCCGATCTCTAAGCTCGAAGAGTTCACCACGAGCAGGGCGGACACCAAGCACACCCAAGCACGACCATTCATCCCCAACACTCGTCCAGGGGACCTGTGGGAAAAGAGTAATTAATCAGAAAGTAAATACATTTTTATTTATCTATTTTTGACCCAAAAAATTATGTCTTCCTTGACTTTCGTTGCATTTGGCCAATGTCTTCAGAAATGACAGCTTGGTCAGACAGTTCTTTTGGAGGGCCCATGATGGACTTAACAAGCGCAGTGGGCGGCTAACTGTTGCCCTTTGACTCCTGGACAGCTGCTCTTCCTCGAAATATTTAGTGAAGGCACGAAAAATTACTTAATAGCTTGTCTTGTAAGGGACAAGTAGACATATTGAAACGCAAGTGTATACAAATTAGCAAATTTATAGAAAGGCTAATTTTAATGTATATTTGCACTCCAGATCGCATCGGTAGAGATGGAGGAAACGCGCAAAAAGGTAGCAATACTTTGATTATAAGAAGTTGCATACTAATGTTCGCGGGGAAATCTTCGAAACAACTCATCGGAAAACAAAAAAAAAATGTGGGAACATTTTATTTTAAATATAAAGAATAATCTTTTTTTTTTTTTTTTTTTTTTTTTTTTTTTACTCATTTTGTTCATAACTCCGAAAGTATTGCGGCTAGAGATTTTCGAAAGGCGCAAAGAGAACTAGATGTAAAAAACTCAATTTTTTGTTATAAGACGATTTTTTATTATATGGCGATTATATTAGTAGAGATACTTTAGATAAGGCGAATTTGCAGTATTATCTAATTATCTTCTGTACCTGGAAAGTTACTCTTGGAGGTGCGGTAAAATATGCGAGTAGCTGCTCCGTCTAATTTTGTTATAGTTACCGAATGTATTTGTGCAGTGCAGTCAATCAGTTTTTAATTCGGTGTATACTGTTATTATAGATACAGTAATAAGGAGTATGTTGATACTATTTATGCAGTTATTAGATGTAAATTAATGGAATACACGAACATATGGTCTTTGAAACAAAGTTCTTTTTCCCAAAGAAAAATAAAATAGTTAATTTTCTGTGGACAAAAACTTTATGATATCCAAAGAATGACAAACTGATTTTTAATGCATATGATAGTTTAAAATGTTTAGTTTTAAGCACCAACAACCGTTTTTTGGGATATATTGCGACAACACTTTTATACATTTTTTCCCAGTAGTTTTATTATTTTTTATTTTAACTAGTTTGCAACTATATATATATATATATATATATATATATATATATATATATATATATATATATATATACATACATACATACATACATACATACATACATACATACAGACGAATACAATTGCTTAGAGGTATTGCAAAAAATTTTACGCAAATATTTAATATCATCTTGTGAGCTTGCCCGTCCGCCTACATCTGCGAAACGGTCCACTGTGAGGCATAAAAATATTTGTAACGAGAAATTTGTAATGTAAATTTATTTTGCAGAGACTATCAAACCGATTTAAACGAAATTTGGTAGTTTGTTTTACTGTATGATCATCATTTTTCTACTGGAATATGAACCCGAAGTGCATTCTAAGCAGCCGAAAAAAATGTCTGTTTTTTTTTATCCTTTTTCATACTAATTGCTGTTTTCAAAGCAGCGAATAAATTTTGAATTTTAAATAATGGGACATTAAAGAAATATTATTAGGAATTGTATAACACGTTGGGAATGTCTCGTAAATACAATCTGAGTTAAAAAAAGAAGAAGTACGAAACAAAAAGTAATTTATTTATATTTAAAAATATATATGTTCCGGGAATTTTTCGATTAACGCATCCTTTAATTATTGTTATTTCATTTGTTCCTTGGATATTCCTGCAAAAATTAGCCCTTCTTGAGAAGTGTGTTTATTACATGAGCTAACGACTGATATGAGTACCTAGAAATTTTATTTCATGGTGGATGTCATTTATATCAATTTAGGGTAAGTGACCCAATAGTTGACACTTTAAGGAAGGGTTATTGTACTTAAAATAATTCTTCGCTTAGTTTTTGAAAATAATAAACTTTGAATATATCAAATTATTCGTCAGCTCATTCTCTATGAAATTCACATAAACCGATTTTAGATACATTGAGAATTTCAAGTAAAATAAATCATTAAATGTTGCCTTACTCTGGTCCTAATGTTGACACGTCTGCAGTAGGTCGGTGCCTAAGTTTGACTTTTCTGTTCCTAAGGATGACAGTGAGGGAAAATGAAAATAATACAACATCATTCTTTAAACAAACAACCAAATTGGATTGAAATCGTGCTGTTTTTCCTTCAACTTGAACTATACACTTATCACCTACTCTACCTCTCTTCTTCTTTAACTTTTTGTGTAATTGTGTGTGTGTAATGGAGGAGTCACCATCTTCCTCAGTCATGGAGTTTCTCACCTTATTTTTCCGACGAGAAGAATTTAAAAGTTATTTCTTGTAAGGGATTTTTCTTCTTTTTTGTTCAATCTAGCCTTCGCTCTTTTTTCTTGGCGATTTCAGCTGTTTTTTTTTTAAATGCAGGACTTGCTCTATTCATGAAATTTTAGCTTCCAACCTTCTTTAAACGTTCGGAAACCTGATACATCCATAGGTTGGTTAATGTGAGAAGCATTTGGAGGTACCGCCTGTTATAACCATTGTACCACAAATTGATTAAGAAGTTGCGTGACATTTCAAATTGCAGAAAACTATTATAAAAAGTTGCCTGTCAACATTAGGAACAGAATGTCGAAATTAGGAAAACATGTTGTCAACTTAAGGTTCCAGTCATAAGAAATTAATAAAATCAGGATACATGAATTTCTAATGAAAATCTCAACTAAATGTTTTAGTATTCATCACTGACAACCGACAACCGTTTTCCTAAAGTTGACATTAGTGTCAAGAAAAGGAGCCCTGGTTGTTTATTGGGTTCTTTCATTTGGATGCAAACTTATTGAATTCTTTTGAATCTAATTGTTATTTTTCAAATTTAAATTTGAAGTGTCAACTTAAGGAGCAGTGTCAACGATCGGGTCATTTACCTAATTGTAAGTTATATAAAAAAGAAAACGCAATTTTTTCGATTTTAGAATTTCATTCGATAAAAAAATTGTTGCTTTTTGCTGAAACCCTGTTGCATTGAAAGAGTAACCCCAATTTACTTTCCATGCCTATTAAAATATTTTCGAGAAATTAAGTGTAATACAGTCATGTGCTATTTGAAAACAACACTGAACACCAGATTCAAAGGTTCAAAGGCTTCAAAAACAGCAAAGGGGACGTTCGCTTTTGTAATAACACCTGTGAATTTCAAGCTAAAAGAAATTAATTTTTCAGCTTTCAAAATCGACATTGACAGCTGCTGGAAATGAAGGTTTAAAAAATAACATATACTGGAGTTCCTTATACCAATTTAAGCCATTGATTAAACATAGACCAAAAGCTCTGGTCTACATTAAAAAATTAAAAATCTTGAGGGAGAAGATATGTTGATTTTAAATATTTGGCATTCCTAACTTAAATGATCAACATAAAAAAACTACCGTTTCATATTCTTTTCTTACTTGGGTCTTCATATTCATGTAAACAGTTTCAAGCAAGAAAGTTATCAAGGATTACTTATGAAATTGGCTCGTGACAACAATTAAAAACTACATCATACATAGCTGATTTGTTCTTACTTTCCAAGGAAATGCAAGGACAGTAGGGTATTTGTAGTTATTTTTAAGAATACCTTTTACATTACTTAACTAGTTATATTTTTAAATAAATATTCTCTTTCTATAAGTATGATACCAAATTTTATTTAATTTACTGTGAGTTAAATTAAGACTTTTTTGAGGAAGGCACGTTTTAGAATATATTTTCCATTCTAATTATTTCCGCAAAAACTAAAGCTTCAGTTGAAGAAAAATGGCTCTTTCAATAAATTTCAATAGTGTATTGTCTATGTTTGATTTTTTTTTTATAAAACATTGCTGACCGTCGGCTGAGGTCTCCAAAAAAAAAAGTAGAACTATAGGGTTTTCTCTTTGGCGCTTATGGCCTAGATATCAATGCGTCGTAAAAAAAAAAAAAAAATAAATAAAAAAAAAATAACAAAAAAAAAAAAAAATCGGTTAGAGCCTTCTGCTCAAATTCAGTAACAGAAATATGCTTTAGGTACACCCTGCAAACCTATATAATGTACTGTATAACATTCAGTCTTCTTTTTCGTACATGGCTGCCGCGCATGCGCGAACACCAGCGGACACTTTTTTGTAACGTTTTTTTTTTTCAGTTTGGTCATCGCTATAGCATATTTAACCGGAAAAAAATCAACCCCACTTCCAGGGCTACTAAAGAGTTGGCATGAATGCTACGATACCTAAGCCACATGTAACGAAAACAAATTTAAAAAGATATTTATTTACATTTCTCATCAGAATTTTCGGATGTATATTTTCTGTTTGAGTTCTGTTTCCTCCCTCTCTGTAGAAAGGAAAAACGCTAACATTGGAAACGATAGATGTTCAGAAAGTGAGTACGTTCTGAAATTCAGAACGTAGAATTGATTAGGATAAAATCTAGGTAACTCAACCCTCTGTGCTGTATTAAGATTATATTTTAGTTTATGCGTAACCTTTCTCCTAATGACCACGAAGTTACCGCACTGATTCTGGGGCCCTAATGATATTTTAATGTTCTGTTCTTTTAATTAGAGGGTCTGCTGTAAAGAGAAAAAAGTCAGTCACGCAGGAGTTGCATAACTAAGCACTTTGCTCAGAATTTGGGTAGTGTAGACTCCTTTCCAGAACAATTTGCTTAAAATATCCTACATAAATAAAATAAAAACATGAATAGTTCTCTTTTAAATTTGTAATGAGTAACTGATCAATTATTAATTTGCTTCCAGAGTTATGTTTACACATGGTACCTATTGCACTACGTAATAAATACAAAAAACCTCATATTATCGTATTTTGATCTAAGGCAGGAACAGGATACAGTCACTCTAGTGGTAGAAAGCGCTCCTTGCGGCGGCTTTGTGAACCTACGTCCGGGGGGTTTTTCTATTGAAATATATTACAAATTAAACCCCCGCTTTCCGATTGACCGATTCAGCTCATTTTTACAACACTTCTTTCTCATGAGTTACCCACGACGTATACCGCGTTTCGTTACAATACAGCAGAAATTACGACCGGTATGAGTATATTAGGAATTTGGGTCCGGAGTAAACCCCCCCCCCCCTTCTAATGAACCGATTTAGTTTATTTTTACAACACATATTTACCTGTAGATTACCACTACGAATACCGAGTTTCGTCGAAATATACCAAAAATCACGACTGGTAGTGGCGAATTGGTATTGTGGGTCCGGAGTAAACCCCCCCCCCCCCCTTCTAATGAACCGATTTAGTTCATTTTTTGTATCTCACTTTTCTCTCTATATTACCTCTACGAATACCAAGTTTCGTTGAAATATAACAAATATTACGGCTGACATAGTCAAATTAGTGTTTTGGGTTCGGGGTATACCCCCCCCCCCCCCCCCCCCCTTCCGGTGGACCGACTTTGGTGGTTAACGAACTCGTTCAATCGTTTGCTAATTGAATGCTATATACCAAGTTTCATGATGAAAAAACAAAAACTCTGGCCGCTATCGTGTTAACAGACACACACACACACACACACACACACACACACACACACATATATATATATATATATATATATATATATATATATATAAATTTTAACGCGGGTCATTTTCGGTGTCTACTAGGTAGGATCGATAAAGATTTGAAGAAATTTTTCAAAAATTCCGTCATGAGAC
The DNA here is from genome assembly GCA_946811695.1 of Gonocerus acuteangulatus. NCBI lineage: Eukaryota > Metazoa > Arthropoda > Insecta > Hemiptera > Coreidae > Gonocerus > Gonocerus acuteangulatus. The sequence continues at coordinate 47,299,376 of OX328130.1, read as the reverse complement.
CAACCTCAATAGTTACTTTCCTTCGGAGGAAAGTGCTAAAACGACATTCAACTCCCACTCTAACATACACGCGCACACACACCCATATATATATATATATATATATATATATATATATATACTAGCTGACTGTTTTGCCATATAAATCATTTCTAGTGCTTATTTTGGTAGTCAAATAAAAAATAAATACCTTATTGTAAGTGTTTGGGATGTGGTCTATGGCTAAAAGGTTAATAGAGCGCTGTGAACGATGATAGCCTATAAAATCGACAAAACATCCAACACCCATTTTACTTTATTATCTTTACTAATACATTTGAACTTTTATCGTTATCACTAATTATGAAAATAAAAAACAAACAATATCAATATCCTAGTGCAATGAAGTGTACAATATTTTTGGTTAGTCCATCTTTAGCCAACACAAACAAACTGATGGTTTACTCACGCGAGAACGTACCACGAATGATTGTCCGTGTGGAGAACACGCCGTGCCCAAATCAAAGCCCATCAAAATTGCCATTGCGTATGCCAATCTAATTGTAAATTAAACGCGTTTGAATCTACGGGAATAATAATGGCCAAAAACTGTGTAGGGAGTGCTTATTGTGTGAGAAAGACAGGAGGCCGGCTTCGTTCTCATCCTTACTCCGTGCTGTTTACTGGGTGAGAAGTGGCACCGGTAGACGCCTCGAGTGATAAGTGATCTAATTGGAAATTGAACGCTTTTGAATTCAATTTGCAAATCTGTGGGAATAATAATGGCCAAAAACTGTGCAGGAGCTTATTGTCTAAGAAAGACAGGAGATCGGCTTCGTTCTCATCCTTACTTCGTGCTGTTTATTGGGGGGGAAGTGACACCGGTAGACAACTGACGGGAATAACTGATCGAGTGATAATTGATCAGTTATCGACCACAAAGTGTTGAAAATAATTTAAGTACTACTATCGCTATTAAAAAATGGGGATTGGTGGTAGAACGGTGAAAATTTAGGGTTGTATGCATTTTTGAATGTCAAATTATAAAAACATAAAAATAACACTTTTTGTCCAAGAAATAAAAAAACATTTTTTGGGGTTAACCACCCTTATCACTGGGGGTAGTTAACATCCTATTCTCAGTCCTACCGAATATACACAGAAAAGTTCATAAAAAAATCGGTCAAACCGTTTCGGGGGAGTTTGGTTACAAACGGTGCGACACGAGAATTGTATATATTAGATATGTGTTATTGGGGTTTACTCTATATTTATTTATTTAATTTATTAGGAGTTTCGCGACGGAGGCGATTGACTCATAAGAACAGCAGAAACAAAGTCCGTAAAATTAGTAGTCAGATTAAAAAGGATTACACTTAAATAAAACACTAGAAAAAAAAAAATTGAAAAACACAAAACATGAAGCAACATACTTTATACAATAAAGACAGAGAAAAAAAAATTAGAAGAATACATATAATTATATTTTCGAATAATAGTTCAGTGTTTTGAGATGTGAGAGAAGTATTTCGATGTATTGGCTACCCTCTGTTAGTAAGTCATGTAAGTCGTGTGGAATTGTCAAGTTGCTGAGTTGTCTACAGTCGGTCAGTATATGTTTAACTGTTAGAGTTCTGATACACTGTATGCATGTCGGTCTTTCTTTTCTGTCTAGTAAGTACGAATGGGTAAGTCGGGTTTGTCCTATCCGAAGCCTGGATAGGATGACTTCCTCTCTTTGGGAGAATTGTTCTTTTATCCAGGCTTTGGTTGAGTTTTTGATTTCCCTTAACTTGGAACTACTTTTCAACCAATCTCTTTCCCATTCGTACAGTAAGTTAGTTCGTAATGTTTTGTCTGATGAAGTCACAGTGTTTACATCAGGCATGGGTCGGTCTGTAGCCAGTTTTGCCTGTGCGACCACAGCTGTGCTCGTTTCGATGTCTTCGTGTCCAGGCAGCCAGAACAGTGTAATTTGTTTGTTTTTATTTTGAAGAATGTTGATTTGAGTAAATATGTTTTGAATAATAGGGTGTGTGTTATAAATGTTCTGTAAGGATATTAAGGAACTTAAGGAATCTGTACAAACCGTGATCATGTCTGTTTCTTCATCATGGACGTTAGTCAGTGCCAAAAGTATTCCGTAAAGTTCTGCTGTATATACTGTCGCCTGTTCTGGTAATTTAATTTGGTACGTATTGTCCCTTACAATGGCTGCTGCTCCTGTTCCAGAGTTTGTCTTGGATCCGTCGGTATAAGTGTACAATGTGCTAGGATTTTGTCTTATCATCGAGTTGAATGTATGTTTGTATAATGATGTGGAAGTCGGTTCTGTCTTTTTATATTTTGTTAGAGTCAAGTCAATCCTTAAGTTCCTTAATCTCCAAGGTGGTGTGTTGCTGAATTTGTTTTTAAGGATTGAAGAGTCGGCTAAAATTGAATCCCTTCTATCTTCTAGAGATCGTACAATAAAAGGTTTTCTTTTCAAATTCAATTCTACGTATTTCTCAAAATTGTTATTTTCTAAAAAATGTCTGACACAGGCCGTTTCAAGTCCTTTTGACTTTATAAAAAATGTAGAGCATAACATATCACGCCTGTACTGCAGCGGAGGTTCTCCTGCCAAAGCGCAAAGGCTTTCTGCAGGGCTGGTTCTGAAAGCTCCTGTCGCTAGCCTGAGTCCTGTGTTGTGTATAGTGCCGAGTAGTCTTAAGTTTGTAGGACTGGCAGATGAATATGCTATACATCCATAATCCAGAAGAGACCTGGTATAAGACCGATAGAATGTAAGCATGGTACATTTATCAGCACCCTATTTTGTATTGCTAAGGATTCTCAACAGATTCAATGACTTTTTGTATTTGATGAGAAGTCCTTTCAGGTGGGGTAACCATGTTAGTTTTTTGTCTAGTGTCATTCCTAAGAATGTAAGTAAGTCAGTTTTGTCAATGATATTCTGATGTAATGTTAAGTGAGCTCTTTGATTTTTTCTTTTGTTTGAGAAGATTATGTATTTCGTTTTTTCTCTAGAGAATTTAAATCCTGTTAAGGAGCACCACTTGTTTCATTTAATGTGTTCTGTATCTGTAGTTTACCTGTCTTGATATCCGTGTATGTGGTGTAGATAAGGAGGTCATCAGCATACAGGCAATACGACACTCCTTGAGTAATACATCTAGCAACGGAATTTATTGCGATATTAAAGAGAGTCGTACTCAGCACACCTCCTTGAGGCACTCCATTCTCCTGTAGAAACTCATCTGAAAGAGCAGTACCTATTCTCACTCTGAATGATCTTCGGGAAAGATAGCTCTTCAAGTAAAGCATGACTTGGCCTTGTACACCCCATTCGATCAGCTGAGACAGGATAAGTCTTCTCCACACTCTGTCATAGGCTTTTTCTAGGTCCAATGACACCGCCATTATCGAGGTTTTGTTTAGAAAGGCATCTGAAATGTAATTTTCTAGCCTAGCAATGTGGTGCATGGTAGAATGCATTGGCCTAAACCCACATTGAAATACTGAGAGAAGGTTATTGGTTTCTAAAAACCATATAATTCATTTATTTACAATTTTCTCGAGTATTTTACCACAACAATTAGTCATACTAATTGGCCTGAAACTTGAGGCCAAATTACTATCTTTCCCTTTCTTTAATATAGGAGTAACTATAGATTCATTCCAGAAGTGAGGATAGGCACCGCTCTGAAATATTTCGTTAATTATAGTTAGGAGAGTGACGAGGCCTATGTTGGGTAGATTTTTATACATAAGTCAGTCCGTCAGGTCCAGGTGCTGTGTTTACTCTATATTACGTTCAAAGTATATTAAGCAGCAAAACCGGCTCGGTAATTGGTTTTTACTTATATTAATAGGAGCGGTGAACAGGGCGTTGTATCCGGGTACGCCTAGTGGTATAAGTAACAATATGATTAATATAACCTATATTATAGGTTATATTAAGCAAATTATACCGTAATGCCATGTAAAATACCCACCTTCTGGTTTTCTCTATATGTTCAAATCGAATTAAGCAGCAAACCTGCTCGGGCATTGGTTGTTTCTTCTTCTGAGAATCGCTTATCTCAGGCGCTGTATCTGTTTTCTGCTTTTCATTGAGTCAGGTGTTCATTTCTAATTTGAGAGAAAAAACAATTCATTTTTTATTTATTTAAATTTTAACGTCCATTTATTATTAACTACGAATTTTAGGACGGGTTATCTATAGGTTACCAACCTTTTCTAGCCAGGATAGGTGTGATGCCTTTTCTTTTTTCGAAAGAAAAGCCACCACCCCTAGTGGGAATCGAACCCACGACCTTTGGCACGGAGTTTTAAGTGCTCACGCCTTAACCCTCACGACCACCGGGTCTCCGAGTTTTTTTATTTATTTGTGTAGGTTATTTAAAGAAAATTGTTTTGGAATATAGTCTACCCTGCCTCTTTTTCTGGGGAATGTACTTAGTACGCAGCTCCTGCGTGGCGGGCATTTTATTTTATGAACCTTACATTTACTGTTTTGTAGGGGGAAAGCCCTGAGATCAAATGAATAATAACCGGTGGGTGAATTGTAAGAATTCAACCTGTTGAGGGAAAGAAACCTGTTGAGACTTATTAGAATATAAGAGAAAATACTTGGCAATACATTTACAAGATAAATATCTTCTGAGTGTCTTCTTGGCTCAGTCTCCTGGGAAATTGTTGAACCCCGTCTCTGGGGAATTGTCTCATTCGATTCATCTCCTCGAGCCGTGAAGGAATTAATTCGGGGTCTATGTTTCAAGCCCTTTAAATAATTGGCGTCTTCATGCTCCAGGCACGTCGCACGTCGGGATTAATCGGGGGTTACCTGGGTAACCGATGAACCTTCGGTAGTGCTAAGAATATAGTGTCTATATGGCATAGAATTATGTGAAAATAAATCACAAACCAACGGAAAAAATAAAGATTATCAGAAATATTTTGACCTTAGGACAAAGAACTCCCACTAAAAAATATATTAAAGAATAAGACATTTCTACACAGCCCTCTCTCTATATTTCAGTAACATTCAATTTCGTCAAAATGAATTTGAGCCAATTTATATTTCAAGGAAATGACCATTACTATTAGGCCTTGGGTACGATACGACCGATGAGCGACAGAACGGCAGAGCGACCGAGGGTTTTGCAGACGAGGAGCACTGGCTACAATACAGAGCGGCTGGGCGGTAATTTCCTTAGGTCTCCGTCATCGCATAGGCCAATATACGTTTTTAATTAAAATATGAATTGAAAAAATTAATATTTTAAATGTTTAGTTAATTAAAATATCTTACCTTGCATGTTTAATACGTTTCCAACCTCTTCTCACAGTTTCTTGGTTATGATTCTATTTTTAAAATCACTGTGTCTGTCATTCCATAGTCTGTACTTCCGAAATTAAAAGCTCACATTCGCTATCATCACTATAAATTTTATAAGCTTTCATTAATAAAAAAAAAAAAAAAAAAAAAAAAAAAGGTTAAAAATTGGTTAAGATTTAGAGGCTGTAGCCTTTCTTGTAGCACGCAAAATATATTGTCTGGGGTGAGCGACGAGAAAAATTGTAATGTCTGGGCCAAGCGATGAGCGACAGGCTGGATCCTGCAAGTGACGTCACATTGTCGCTCATGCCTATTGTAGCCAGTCCTCCCTCATTCCTACTGCACTCCAGCTTAACATTAATGTGAGCAACGTCGCTCTGAAGCTTTTCACTTGTATCGTACCCGAGGGCTTAGACAAGGAAAAGGGGGAAAATGAAAATCGAGAACCAAATCACAGTTTTTTATAGGAAAGGAATGGAATTTTGTGTAGCAGTTTTGTCCAATTTACTTCCTGCGAAACTAAGAAATATCCAGCCTCGCAAAGGTTTAATGATAAAATTGAAAAAAAATCCTCAGCGAAATCCCTTGTTGCAAAATTGTATATATATATATATATATGTATATATATATATATATATATATATATATATATATATATATATATATATATACTTATGTATAATGGTTCTTTAATTCTGGCGATGATCTCTTTTATCAGCCATATAATTTAAAAAATCAACTGATATAAATTAACATAAAAATTGGATCTACTGTTACATATAAAATGTTGAACAAATATTTAAATTATTATTATTTTACAAAGATTACACTTTTTAAGGATTTACTTGTCATTGAAGATATTCATTATTTTAGTAGAGATATTATGAAAAGCCAAATGTCATAGACCAGTTTCCTTATGGTTGTTCGTTGAAGACTTCTTCTAAGTTTATCCAAGAAGATAAACCGTTTACTGTTTTTTTTTTTGTTTTTTTTAACAACATGTTTATTAAATTGGTCTTCAGTTATTGTTTATCTTATTCTATGAGAACTATAAATTATACAAAAATAAACAAAAAATACATACACCTGTGTACCGAGAATATAAATCAAGTAATAATTTTTTAATATATATATATATATATATATATATATATATATATATATATATATATATGTTGTTTGTTCGGCATCTGTCTCCAGCGGTCTTGCTCCTCCTGTCATCGCAATATTTCGCCGGATTCCTCTCCGGCTTCTTCAGGCAATCATTCATCCTTGCTGGTTGGTAAGGGAATGATTCCCTTACCAACCAGCAAGGATGAATGATTGCCTGAAGAAGCCGGAGAGGAATCCGGCGAAATATTGCGATGACAGGAGGAGCAAGACCGCTGGAGACAGATGCCGAACAAACAACACATTTAATTCCCAGCGAAGTAGCTTGAAAAATAGCATATATATATATATATATATATATATATATATATATATATATATTTATATATATATATATATTTATTTGGATAGTTTGTTATTATTTTATTTTAATTTAGTTACCTTTTTTCCTCATTGTGTACGATTATAGTTTTTTTTTGTCTCTATCATGATGCTGATCTACTTGGTTTTTAACTAGAAGTTAGAAGCATATAAATTATTCATTTATTTAATTTTAACGTCCACTTACACATCATTATCATAGGTTATCTACATATATATATTAGTCCTTAAATTTTGCTATGATCTCTTTTAATAGTGTAATAATTTAAAAATTAGATCTACTGTTACAAATAAAATTTAAAAATATATATATTTAAATTATTATTGTTTTACAGAGGTTACACATTTTAAAGATTTAATTGTTAGTGAAGATATTCATTATTTTAGTAGATATATTATGAAAAGCCAAACGTCATAGAGCAGTTGTCTTAATGGTTGTTAGTTGAAGACTGACAGTGTAGAAGAAGAAATTCCCCCGTCAGCTCTATACCTCCCCTGTGTCAGCTGTTTCTTGAGTAGCAACCTCCCCCCTCTCTCTCTCTTTCCTCTCCCTCCCTTCTCATGCTGCTCCATCTACCGATAATCATCACAACCAATTAGCTGCACCTGTTATTAGACCTATATTTACAAAATACTTCAGAAAATACTGTATCCGTTGTGGTGGAGGAGCTCGATAAACTCAGAACTTCCCTGAGTTATAAACATTTTTTTTTTTTTTTTTTTTTTTGGTAAATATTTATTTATTGGCTAAGCAGCTATCATAGGAAATATTAATTTCGACTCTAAATAAAGTACTTAATCAATCGTTCTTCGGCAGACCTTCAAAGAATACTTTTGGCTATAAGAAACATAACATTAATCCCAAACAAAACGATTATCATATGTTCCGATACTCTTAAGTTCTCTAATCTCCATCAACAACATTTCCAAACGCTCTATATAATAATATTTTAAAGAATATATGACTTACAATCAATGTTGGGCAAAACTAAAAGTAAAACTACATTCACTTTTTAGAATAAACTAACAATTGCAATCTAAAAAAAAAAAAAAAAAAAACTAAAATTAAATTAATTAATGGATATTAGATAAACTAAAACTAAATCATTGGGAATTGATTAAAAACTAAATTAAAGTTTTAGTTTAGTTTCACTAAAATAACGTGAATTTTAATGTAAATCGTCATTATTTCAATAATTAAGTAAATTATTAAAACTAATACAACTTGTTTTCATTTTGTTAAATAGGCTGAATTTGTAACCTCATTTTATCACCATTATAATTCATAAATAAACACCCTTTATTTAAAATAAAATACATACATACCTATTTTTTTACCCGTGTTCTGAATCATAGTATGCAATAAACTAATTAGTAAATTAAAAACTAAAACTAAACTCAAATCATAAATAAAGGTCACTTTTGCTTAAATTAAACTAATTACCATACTAAAAACTGATACTAAAACTTAAAAGAATATAAATCTAAAACTAAAAATATAACGTGAGTTTATTTTTAGTTAGAGTAAACTAACGTTAGTTTTGCCCAAGACTGCTTACTACATGAAAGTTCGGCTTACAACATGAAGGCTAGCAGGCCACATAGGCATCAGAGAGAAATCAAAAACCCGCCTTACATACAAAACAAGCTACGAGAAAATGTAAAGTACATTGAAGAACTGACAGTACAGGACTTACTAACGGACATAAAATCCCACCTACAAATTAAATGTCAAACCACTTGGATCAACGCACAACATAACCAATTTAGACATATAAAATAATATAGACATGGAAAGAATGGAACCCTGTAGGCTACCTAAAATGATGCTGAATGGTGTACCTGGTGGCAGAAGAAAGAGAAGCAGATCTAGACAGAAGTGGCTTGATGACCTGGAGGAGGAGTTGCGGACGATAGGTATCCGAAATTGGAGGAACCTAGCAACAAACCGCGTGGAATGTAGCAGGATGGTGGCAGAGGACCAGGTCCTACAAGGACTGTAGCGCCCAACAGTGAATGAGTGAGCGAGAAGAATCAGATATATATATATATATATATATATATATATATATATATATATATATATATATATATATGGTAAAAATGAAGTTTCACGCCCTCAAAACCGATTTCTTTCAAATTTTGTACAATAACGTATTTTTATGCACTAAACATGAACACGTTAAAAAAAAAAAACCTTCGCATTTAACTAGGAAAGAAGTTATTAAGCACTAAAGTTAATAGGATTCTATTAATTTTAGCGAGTTGGATTGACTGGGGTTTTGTTATCTTCTTGAGCGAGCAAAGCGAGCGGAAACGAATAGCACGGATGCCCTTAAGTGACGGGTGAGGATGCCCTTAAAATTAACAATATTTTTGAATAAATGGTTTCTGAACATTTCAAATGAGAGTTCTCTGTTTCCCAATCTTACATATCTGCGCATGCGCGTGTTTACAAATACGCTGTTGACGCCTAGTTTTATAACCTTCCTAACAGTGAACTTTAGTGCTTAATATTATATTCTATTAATTTTAGCGAGTTGGATTGACTGGGGGTTTGTTATCTTCTTGAGCGAGCGGAAACGCATAGCATGTATGCCTTAAAGTCGTCACAAATTTAGTTGTTTACATTAGCTCTCATAACCCGCATAACAGTGAACTTTAGTGCTTAATAACTTCTTTCCTAGTTAAATGCGAAGGTTTTTTTTAACGTATTCGTGTTTAGTGCATCAAAATACGTTATTGTACAAAATTTGAAAGAAATCGGTTTTGACGGCGTGAAACTTCATTTTTACCATATATATATATATATATATATATATATATATATATATATATATATATACATATATATACATATATATACATGTACGTGTAAAGAGTTGCTTGCAACAAACCAATTGCGTTCAGAGATTACTAGTCACTCGAGTTGAATATCAAGGGACTTCTGGAACTAATTTCATTCAAATTATACTATTGAAATTAGTTGGGAAGTCAGTTTGAGATTAGTTGCTGCATTGTTTGCAAGGAACTACAAACCCCATCTAGTTCTCTTGAGTTAACTTATCGGCATTAAGTAACACGGCATTAATATCAAGAAAACTTCGGAATAAATATACCATTTAAAAAGACATGAAGAGTCCAGAGTTTCGTAGGAATTCCCGGCCTCAAAGGGGTGTCAATGACTTCGAAAAAGAAATAATGATTTAACACGTGCTGTGCCCGCGACACGCCAGGCGTGCCCTTAATGAAATCTCTTGGTTGCCCCTGACACGGCGTTTCCGAACCCTCTTGCTTGAAAGGTAGTGGGCACAGAGGTGATATTTTTTTTGTTATTTCTTTTTACGGGGACAGTGAATGTGACAAGGCCAGTCTCTGTTAAGGCGACATTTTCAGTTCTTAAGACCTTATTAAGCTCATAGGGTGCCCATACACGGAGAGGAAATATCAAGATTTTGACTGCGCAGTCTAAAAGATATTCCTCGCCGTGAATAGGATATCCCTGAGGCCAGAGTTGACTTTTACAGTCTATCGAAGTAGAATTAAAACCTCAATAGATTGTCTGCACAGTCAACCGAGGCCGGGTCTGTGCAGGCCAGGATTGACTTGTGCGGACAAGATGATATTTGCTTCACCTAATGTAAGGTCTACTATGACTGGACTGTGCAGTCCCGCACTTGCGGTTTATACATGTATGTGTGCTTGACCCGTAAAGTCCAAATATTGAGGCCAAACTGTTCACGGCCTTGAGACGTGAACTGAACGTGTATGAACACCTTTCGGGGAATCCATGTGTCAAATAATTTTGCCAGGTTTAAACATATAAATTATTGTAGGGTATTGTTAAAACTGGCAGTAGAGATGGAAATAATTTCTTGTCATTCAGGAGAAGACACGAAGAAACTAAACTGCTGGCAACGATAGCAAGCTAGTATTAGGCCAGTCAATAAGTCTGTAAGTTTTAAAAGCATGCATGGTATTTGCAATGACTCGCTACTAGACCAATAAGATTTCGAATCTTTTAACACTTACCTAGACAAATATATTTATCAATGTTTAACGAAGGTTCGTCAACTTCGGACGCTTATTAGTATCCCTTGAAAATGAATATTGGCAATTATACGAACGTGCAGTGTTAAATTGTATTCTTGTGTGACGATTCTGTCAGATCAGCAGCGATCACAATTAATAGTGTACATAGTGAACTTATTATCAGTGTTGGAGAAAGCACCATTTATGATGAACCCCGTTCAGGACATCCAGTTTATTTTAATAATGAAGTTCTTTGAAATTTTGGAGTCTGAGCCACAATAACAGTGAATCAGATGGCATACAGTGGATTCATTTCATGGATTATAGTCCGTTCAAGAATAGTGAATGTTAACAAGTGTTGTTATTCCAACGTCCGAAATCGGAGCAAATTCACATTATTGGTAAGGGATGTTTATTTGAACCTAAAAACCGGTGCCAGACTTTCGCCGATTTTTTATCACTATTATTGTACCTACGTTCACTAGACGATTTGTAGAGCAATGAAATTTATAATTTACCCGTAAGAAGGCGTGAAATTATTGATAGTGAAGAAAAGTATATCATTGATTCAAATGTCAAATGGTGTTTTATTTACACAATTTAAAAAGTTTCCAAAAATGCGCCCAAACATTTGTACCGACCTAATATTTTGGGCTCGAAGAATATAGCTTGCAAAGGAAGGAGCAGAAAAAGTAGTAGGACTATAAGGATATATGGATTTTCATGGAAAAAAACTGCCTGGAAATAACTGCCTCTAGATGATTGAGCTGGAAAACTGGAATCTGCTGACGAGGATTAAGTTTGGTCCGGTTCGTTATTACTCGGCTAAATCCGTCGACGCAGCTTCGTCGGTGATCCTCTTCGAACATGGACTACCTCTTTTTACACTTCACTTCCATTTCCTCGGCCTAGCAGTTACATTTTTAGCGTGTTTCATCTTTGGCTACAAGGAGGAAAACCCACGCCAAATTACAATGCCCAATTTTTACATGCACCTTATCATTATCACTTGTGCTTGCAAAAACTTTGCAATTGACATATTTCGCTCACACTTTCTTTTCTCGTTAACGTTGCCGAAGTTGCCTTACCCGTACATTAGATGACATCACGGCATAAAATGAACTACTGCTGACTATTTACTACAGCATGAATAAAAAAATTACCATAATGTCGAGTAACCAACGCCGTCAAAAGTAAGTGATGTTGCTCATCTCTAATATCTACAATGTTTAAAAATCAATTCCCGTCGGATTAAGAATTTAATTTCCAACCTAAATCCCCGGAAAGCGAATTTCCATCAGTGGTGTCAATCGGAGCAAATAAGTGTTTAAAAATTAAAACTTTTTCTTTCGAACGGATTTTAGTTCGTGTTTACTTAACTTTCTAATTGGTTGTTGTTTCTTTTAATTGCATTTAACAGTAAAATTAGCATTTTAGTAAAAACAAATGTAAGAAAACGAGAATCATTGTTACAGTGTTTCAAAGAGGGAACGTTGAGAATGAGGATGGAGTAATTTCCGTTTAGGATACAATCAGTTTCCTGTTGTGGCGCTTAAAATGTTTTGTTACTTCTCTTTGAGATGTCTATGTATTTGCACTCTGGATATGAACGGAAACGCGCTAAGATGTCCCAGTTCTTGCGATTCGGACTTTTATATAAATTAACGACTAAAATATATGCATTCAAATTAATTTGTATATATATATATATATATTTATATATATACATATATATATATATATATATATATATATATATATATATATATATATACATATATGTACATGTATATATATATATATATGTATGTGTGGATATATATGTATATATATATATATATATATATATATATATAGATATATATATATATGTATATATGTACATATACATACACACAGTAGACTGTCCCTAATCCGGCGTCGTCGGGACCGGGGTACAGTCGGATTAGAGAATTCAGTTAGAAGCGATCACTTATGTTTTTGAAAAAAAAAAAAAACCTTATTGTTTGAAGATTTAATAATATTGAACATTTATAATATTGCTTATGTCAGTAAATTTTAGATACCCAATTATAAAATAAATTCAAAATATGTAACTCCTTGCTGGTGCATATGAGCCGTTCCAGCCGCAGGTGCCTTAGTAGAAACATAAGTTCCTGCCTCTGGAACGAAACATTTATGCCTTCTTTGACTATCATTATAAGAAACACCACGAACAAATGTTTGGGTAGCTAGGAAGGGACGGTTTTCTAGGAACTCATTCCTCTTGGAGACCGCCGGATTAGAGAGCGCGACGCATAAACGCCGGATAATGGAGAGTCTACTTTATATATATCATATTATAGTCGTCATAAGCCTGTTTTCTCCAACGAGAA